>JAEQBH010000102.1:0-206701 GCA_016808115.1 Tetrastigma voinierianum | reverse complement strand
TTATCCTACTCATGACTTGGAACTGGTCATGTAATTTTCGTGATCAAGACTGAGGCATTTATCAGGATGCTGAGCGACTTGTCAAATATTTAATCGGGACCATAAGAGTCTTAACATTTGTTTACCTTAAGGAGTTAAACTTAAGGCAAAGGAGGTGGATGGAATTACTTAAGGATTATGATCGCACCATCGATCACCATCCGTAAGGCAATGTAGTGGCTGGGATGTCGGGAGCAGAAGTCTGCTGTGTTTCTCGCTTATATGCGCACAATACAACTCATCGATGGTCGAGTTATGAGAGTTGGGTAAGCTGAGTTGAGGATGCATGTCAGAGCACTTTTGCTAGTTTCCAATCACGAATCGACATACTTGTAGATCGACCGAGGCACAATTATAAGATCCCTAATTGGCGAGTACGAAAGAAAGTCGAGAAGGGAACAATGATTTTCTATTGAGACGATGGAGCCAAGGACAGTTCTAGTTTGTGTTCCAAAGAATCGAAGAGTTAAAAAGGCAAATATTGAGGAAGCCCATAGCTCGCTTTATGCTATGCACCCCTAGTACCAAGATGTACCGTATTAATCGAAGGAATATTATCGGGTGGTCGTGATGAAGAGAAGCTCGCGTAGTATGTATCCAAGTGCTTCATCTCACAACAAGTGAAGGCAGAGACAAAAGCTCTTCAAGCCAGCCCTACCCATCCCGCACGGAAATGGGAGTGCATTATAATGGATTTTGTATTCAAACTCCCTCTCCTACAGCTCGTAGACACGACGCATTTGCAAGAGCTGATCGACTCACCAAGTCCACGCATTTCATACCTATTCGTGGAGAAGTTTTCCTCGGCTACAATGGAACTCTTATGAATCATAGTGATTTCAGATTGGTTCCAAGTGTCGATCATCTCTCGATAGAGATCCAATGATTCACTGAGGTTTTGGAAGGGATTGATGAATGAACTAGGTGTCATCACTCAGTACCGCTTTTCACTTTCGACCGATGGACAATCCGAGAGGACTATTTAGACCTTAGAGGATATGTTTGAGGTCATGCGCATCGCAATTCAAAGGACATTGAATGAATATCTACCTTGGATGTAGTTCACTTTATAACAACAAATGTATCACTCGCCATCGAGATGTCACCTTACGAGTAAGTATCAGATGGGAAATAATGTCGCACTCCATTATGTCGAATGAGACTGGCTAAAGGGAAATTTTACTAGGTCCTAAGATTGTACAAACGATAAGTGGACAAGGTTAATGTTATAACGTGCCAGTTGGAAGGGCACAAGATAGGCAAAAGAGCTATGCGACAAGCGAGAGTGATCTTGAGTTCGAGGTTGAAGATCGAGTATTCTTAAAGCTCTCTCCGGGAAGGGCGTGTACGCTGTGTGCGAGGGAAGTTAAGTCCTCGCTACATTGGACCTTTGAGATTGCTGAGAGGATAGGGTCCAAGGGTTTATAGATTAGACTTGTCGAGGAGCTTTCTCGAGTCCATAATGTTTTCACATCTCCATGTTATCGCAAGTATATCTCGTATCCCTCACATGTGTCGAGACACTGAGATTGAGTCGAGGGATGACTTATCCTATGAGGAGTAGCCGCATTTTTTGGTAGAGAAGAGAAGGAGTCAGAAGACAATATCCTTAGTGAAAGTCCTTGAGAAACCACCCAATGAGGAGGCGACTGGAGCTGGAGGACCAAATGCTGGAGCCGCACTCCCTCATCTCTTCCATGACACGTAAGACTGGACAAAATTTTTCTTTAAGGGGGGTAGGTTGTAACGACCCGTACCAAATAATACAAGCTTTTAACACAAGCCACCAAGCTCGACTAAGTTTGACCAAGCTCACCCAACAATTAGTATGTGGGTCCAAGTCAATTTTTCTGGCGATGAATACCTTTGTCAATTAAGACACCACCCGTAGGCCTCTGTCGATACGAGTTCATGTATCGGTCAACGCCAAATCCGACTCTGACTGATAAAAAGTTATGGCTATGAGAAGTTCAAACAGTAGTATTTTATCAATGTCCAAGTCAGTCCGGGGTTTTTACCTGAAAGCGACCCTGGGCTCTATATAAACCTAGTTTCTCATGGCCAAATAGAACCCTGTTCCAAACACCCATTTTCAGCTCCAAACCCTAGAAAACCCCAAAACCCGAGGACCCGAACCGGTCAAGCCGACCAAGCCAGCCGATCTGCCTCACCGGAGATGATTCTACCACCTCCTTGATACACGAGCCATCCAAGGAGGAGCACCACCACCAGATGACCTCGGGTCAAAATTTCTTGCGCCAACTTCACGCCGACGCGGCCGATCTGCCGACGAACTTTGGCGGGCGGTCAAGCACCGCTGGTCGCCGGATTACTGCTTACCATTTCACAAAGCCAACCCATACCTCCTTCCCTCTATTGACCAACTCATTCTCGTGGTCCTTTTCGCAGATTTCACCTTGAAAGATAATGTACGAAACAAATTTGACCGATCATTGATCGAAGCTGGCCACCATAACAACCTCGACCAAGGTAAGGGTAATCGATGTGTTCCCGGCCCTCGGGCTTTCCGATATAAAGTTTGTAAATTTTGGACTTCGCTTGCTAGTTTTCCATTTTCTGCAATTTAGGTAATTATCTAAAGTGTTTCGACCGAATTGGACAATCAATCGGGTCAAATTAGGAAAAATCAAGTCAATTAAGGAAATCGATATTTTATGATTTATCGAAAGTTCACTTCGAAAATTATCTCCCGCGAAAGCCCTAATTGGTACTCGGGCCCATAGGGCACACTCCGTATAATCGGACTCATTTGAGTCCAATTTGGATAGTTTCATAGCTCTAAAATTATTCTAAGACATTCGGGGCATCCCAATGTCTGCTTAAGATCGAGCCTAAATTGCATTTTATTATATTACGCGTGACTCACGCCCCGAGCTCCTGAGACGATCCTCGCAGGGAGCAAATCGAGATCCGTAGGTCCTGTGGAGTGGTTTATGTGTTCTAAATGCTTTTGCAGATTACACGATATATAATCAAGTAATTATTTTATATATATATATATTATTTGATCGAATTGGTTGGTCATGTGCATAAATATAATTATCTATTTTTATATAACAAGTTATCATTTCATGTGAATTTTGTCAACATTTTAAATATTTGGACATTTTACTGAGTTCATGGATAAATTTGTGGTATTTAAATAATTTGGTACATGGATTGAGGTTTTAAACCACTTTGAAAATTTATTGATTTAAGAAATGAATTTTTAAGATTTTTATGATTTCCAAGCATGTTAAATATTGTTAAAGTTTTATGTGCTTAAATTGGTTATGGTGAATATTTTCATTGTGGTATTTCGATTTCGTAAGATGAATCGATGAACTGAAATTCATCAACATTCACATCGAAGTCAAGGAAATTAAAGCAGCAAATTCCAATTTATAATACAAAGATCGCTTGAAAAGTATATGTGAGTAAGGATACTGTGTTGGTTGTTATAAATTGATGTATCATATATACCAGAGGTTCGATTCGGTATTTATGTAAGACCCGAGAAATTCCAATTTCTGGGAAAAGGGCAAAATCGTAATTTCGGTTAAGAAATTGTAATTTCGGTTAAAAAAATCCGTAATTTATTCTCTTCTAGATCCTCTATGACCTAAACTGATTGCACCATTGGAATCATCTTCCCGCCATTAATTCAGCTAGCACGTAAATTTCGTCGAATCTCCGAGACGGACTTACATCGCTGCATCATGCTTCGTGTCAGAACGATTTTCGATGCGACTTAAAGTCAAGATATAACACGTGACTTACGTGCCAGTGGTATGAGTAGAGAAAATGATGAAATGAACGCCGAGATAGTGCCGAATGTCAAACCGGAGAAGGGACGATCGGGAATTAATTAAATTGTTGTCGAATAGACAAAATGCTACGCATTTGTCTCCCCAATAAACCAAAAGCAAGAAAACGTGAAAGAGGAGGGGCAGCTTGCAGTGAGGTCGACAATGGTGGTTTTAAAGAGAAGGTCTCTGACTTCTCTCTAGATTTACGACAACCACCTGCCACACCTTCGACAAGAAGGAAGCCGCTTCACGCTGTATGGGCTTCGTGGCAAATTTGATTAGGAGTTTCAAACTCCGAGAGGTAGGGGTTTCTCTCCTACTTGCTTTATTCCTCTTGGCACTTTACTAATGTTTGAGTCGACGAGGCCGTTAGGGGCCGCTTTCGACAGTCCCAAACTCGAACTCGAATTAATATGAAATTTTGAAATCAAATGGTGCAACTGACCCACTCACCCGCTACTGGGGCGTGAAATTGTATATTTATATGTTAAATCATGTAGTGACAAATTAGGCCTGAATGGTGGTGAAATGCGTTCACAAGGTGAACCGATGATTTAGATTTGTCTGGGAATAGTAACTCTAAGGTTTTACTATTCCCTGTGAATAGTGTCCACAAAAACATATTTTGCGGTGAAAATGTGTATGGTCGAGTGATTCGAGTCGAATTGTCGGTGTTTGATCATTAGCCCAAGTGAGCTAATTTTGATGTGTATGAATTGATTAATACATGACATGATTGTGTGATTGACATGTGATATGTGCATGTTTACATATTTGCATGTGATTGGGATCAGACGAATCTCCAGACATGTATCTCCATGCACCGGAACACCCTAGACTATAGGAGTGAGTGCATGAGACGAGTCTAGAGAAAATGGTCTCTGAGGGTTGTCTAAAAATATTAATTCATCTGAGGGGTAGTCCAAATTAAAAATATCAATCGGTTTCTGAGACGTCCAATCGATATTCATCGAGGTAGTCCACAACAAATAATATATCAATTGCCTGGAGACTACCAATTGATATATATACATCTGAGGGTTGTCCACCAACAAAACAATAATTATCATACTTAGGCTTAGGCGAGTGTGAGAGCTCCAAGGAGGACTGGGATCCGAGCCTGTCATGTAGACATTCAAGCAGGATCATGCATTTGCTTGAATGTATGTTTTTCGAACATCAGACCGCACTTAAAGGGAGGTACCCACCCTGGGTGGCGATTCCACTATCGAGCATTGGGCCACCCTCGTCGAGGATATTATTTTGCTGTGCACAGGAGCGTGTGAGGGACTATCAGCCCTAGGGATTGAGGATTAGAAGAAAGCCGGTTGTGGCTGTTGATGATATATACATGTATTGAAATGTCTAATTTTAATATATGTATCAGATAAGAGTGAAAATATCAGAACTCTTGTAACTATTTGCATATAGTTGATTCATAGTTAGTATGTATTATGAGTATTTGTGTTTGAGGGGGCCCAAGTGGTCGATTACTCATGTGATCGATATATTGATGTATTGGATATATTGCACTCGTTTCGGGGATGTATATGCAAAGTTTTGTATTTGTAGCCCCGTACAAAGCGAGATCACGGATTGAGAAATGGTCTAGTCACCCCCACATTCACGAGTGTTTCGCTGTCGATTTGTAGTCAACTTAATTCCCTGTTATGGGGCGCCACAATTTATATTACAAAGGCACTGGCTTCAAGCTGTACTGTCATGTGGTTGGTTTCATTCAACGGTTATATATTATTTCCACGACCGTGAGGTCGGGTTTACCCGATGGATCATCATCATCATTATTATTATAATTATTACCACGGTACCTTTACGGCCGTGAAGTTGGGTTTACCCGACGGATTATTATTATAATTATTACCACGGTACCTTTCGATGTTGAGGGTCGTGAGGTGGGGCATCCCACGGTTTATGATGGGTATATGGTATGGTACATTGTTGGTTTCTGAGTAAGCTATTACCATTTCAATATTTATGGTTATTGTATTTTCATGATTATTTTTATGACATGATGTTTATATAATTTCATGCTCAATTTTTATGTTGTGAATAAATTCAGGTTATAATTTTCTAAATAATAATTTCCTTGCTAAATTGAAAGATGAAATTTTACATGGTTGACCTGCCAAGTTCGTTTAGAAATGATTTTGAACTAAATCTCAAAGAATGTACGCGGAGGCTCGAGAGAAGAAATTTAAAATAAAACATTATTTTCCTTATAATTATGCCACTACCGAGATTTATTATCTCAATGCTTATTGTTTTAAACTGCCTCAGTCTCGTGCAAGCTCAGAGACCTACCTACCGGCTTCTACATCACTCTTTCTGTGACAGCTGCAGTATTCTATCTTATCTATCTGTCTTTATTTTTTTGGACTTACGTATTTTCATTTGTAAATTCTCAAATTCGCAAACACTCTTAATGCTCGATCTTAGTATCGAACCCATACGAAGTCTTTATTATGCACTATTGCGGGTTACGCACTCTACGTAAGACGGGTTGGTCAGGATTCAAATGCTAGAATTTTTTATATATATTCGAGGTATTACATTAATGCATGTGTTTACTTTCTTTCTAAAGTGGGGTTCCATTGATATTCCCAAGGATCAGACAAAGGATCTCACTAGGCTGACTACCCTGGGAATCCTAGAAGGGTATCCTGCCTGTCCCGTCAATCGCTCCTCTATAAATATCATATTTTATTCAAAAATTGGAATTATTCAACTCGGAGCACCGAAGCTCCAGATGCGCCCTAAACATTCGGGACTATTTTATTTTCAACACATAACCAGAATTTGCCCAAAAATAAGGCTCCCTTTATATGAATTTCTAGGTCTAATGGGATCCAAATTTGGATACACTTATTTCATGAAAATTTGTTCTCCTAGAAGTCTAGTTTACCCATATATTTGAATCACTCAATTTGGATGAGTGAAACTCAACTTATGGCCTAAATACCAAAACTGTTCCGAAACACCAAAACCGTATCAGAACCGAACTAGAATTGACCAAACAGTTTCACTTGACGACTTCTGGTCTAATGGGGTCCAAATGTAGATACATTTATTTCAGAATATTTGTTCTTCTAAGTCTACTACCTAAAAATTTGAATAACTCCACTTGATGAGTGATGACCAAGTTATGGCTGAAACCAAAAATATGGGCTTTGAAAATTTTATCGCAAAGATCTCTCCTAAAACCCAACATTTCTTTATATGCACCCTCAACACTAATCCAAACAACCATATAACAACTTAGAGCAACCTCCAAAACTGAAATAAACAATCAACATCATTTTTATACCAACTTAGGGTTCTTTCTAAACCCAAACACAACATTAAGGAAAGATAGGATTTGATTCCTTACCTTTAAATACTTGATTCTTCAACACCAATCTTCCTTCTTCCTCTTGATCATCTTAATCCTTGATTTCATGGAGCAAAGACCACTAATCTTCCTCCCTCTCTCACAACCGAAAAGCCTTAGCACTTTCTCTCCTTTCTTACAAATGCAAATGCCTCTCAAAGACCAATATTTGGTCTTTAATCAAAATCCCACACTGGGCCTTGTTCGCTACATACTAATTCTCATTTTTCTCATTTTTCTCACTTTAAAGCTTCATTTCAATTTCATTTCCACTTCATTTCATTTCATTTATACTTTGGCACCCTGAACAGTTTTATCATTTCATTTCATTTCCCTAACAGTTTTATCATTTTTCATTTTTAGCTATTTAAAATCCGAAAAAAATATAATTTAATTTATTTTACACCCTGAACATGTTATAAAACTGTTAGGGTATTTTTAGGGCGTTATAAGTGACCAAAAGGGGGTTCAAATTGATGACCATTGAGAGTAAACCGGACTAAATGAACTACCCCTCAGATTATCAGAGATGTCGTTTCCAAATGCTCGTGTATGTGTGTTGCAATATGCTATACACAAAACTAAAGACAAAAGCGAGAAGAAACAAAATAATCGAAAGGAACCTGAGATTAGACCAGTTCAAGTACCACAATCTCCTTAAAGTAAAAACTCTCACTTTCTGAGGGTGTTTTGAGACTTCGACAATGTCTGCTTCCCAGGGTACAACGGTCTTCTTTGAATGACGACAACAATACACACCCTGTTTGCAGCCACTCACGACGAATTGGCTATGTCCGTATCTCTATCGATGTTACAACGTAAATCTGATAAAATCAAACTGTAGATTTTTTCTTCTTTCCTAAAGATAGTCAAAACTCTTTTTAAATAGACAGAGGGAGGATAGAACAGTCAAGCTGTCGATGTGGCTTCCAATCGTTTCAAGATCAACGAAAGAAAAGGAATAAATATGCATAAATGGAATTTAAAGGGCTTTAATTCCATAATACAAAAGTTTAAAAAAATAAACAAATGTTTCATTATTTTAATTTCATTCAAATGGATAAAATCCAAACAATTTCCCACATGAATGAAATTGACACCCAAATATCAAAGACAAACGATTCCTCATGTTGATAGATACAGCCATGAAACTCGTAGATAGAGAGGTAGGTGTTACCCTTTGAACCTTCCCTTCTAGAAGTATTTTTACTCTACTAACTAAATAGTAGACACAATGTCCTTGAACCGTTCTATCATTTGTGTAGATGATGACATACCACACACATGAATCTTCCTAACATTTCTCAGTTCTCACTTTTATGTTCATTTTGGAAATGAACATGCGTTCTGGTTCTACAACAATTTAATAGAATTTCAGGTCTACAAATTCCCTTTGAAGCCGGACCCTCTCTTCTCACCCTCTTACATAGATAATCTCCTAAATTAAGAGTAGTTCATGTTACTCTTTCCAAATGCATGGAGATCATTAAAAGTATAGCTTAGCCTTTTTCGTATAAGCATTACTGTTTCATTATAGGAATGGACACTGGAAGATCCCCACAGTAATCAAATTAACGTCCTTACAATTTAGTTGTCCCTTTTGAACCTAAATCTTGGGATCTCAAATTAGTAAGGTTGGGCATCCATTGTATTAATTTATTGCTTTATGGATTTTAGTCTCATTCCCTCGAATTTCACCTTTCTTCTAACCCAACTCGTTTAACCCTTTGCTTAAGGGATCCGCGATGTTATCTTTTTAGATCTTACATAATCTAGAGAGATAACCCCCACTTAAGAGTAGTTGTTCAATAGTATCAGGTCTACAACGAATGTGTCTAGATCTCTTACCATCGTGTTGGTACCTGCTTTGTGGCTCACTATCAATGTATCACTATCACAATGTACGCATATTCCGAGGCACAAGTTTTCGGGTCTTCTTGGAATATCTCCGCAGCTTCTCCCAACCCAGGTCTTTTTGGCTAACAACAAGTCCGTCGCGATAGAGAAATCTCTCGTCGCAAACAATGCCTCCGCCAGGCTCAGACGTTGTCATGAGGGTATCCCACTGCGGCGCATGCTCATCATGCGTCTCGACTCCATTGTAAAGCGACGCAGCTCCTTCGCCGTAGCAGAGTGCCTTATCGGCACGTAATTCTTCATCGCACACACGCCCTTGTCGGTACGTGTTCCCGGCTTGTCAAAGACTCTGGGAGCGCCACACCTCGCCAGCCCGCTGCGGCTGCCTCCGTAGTGAACCGGCCGTGCATGTCACGACACGACCTCCATGTCGCTAATTCCAAACTCACTGGCGACTGAATGTCGTTGTGACACGAACCTCAAGCTACTTGTTTCGTCGACGCAGAATTCTCTATCATGATATTCCCCTTTCGCTACGAGCAACTCCACATGCGGCCCAAGGGTCAGCGAGCCGCCCGGGTCCGTCGCGGCGCGACATGGCCTTCTCTTTGTCAGGCCACTGTCGCGACTCTAAAATCCTCTCTACAAGGAGAAATTCTCCCTTCCCTAGCCAACTCCATCACGACATAGAATTTTCTTTGTCGCGACATAATTTCTCCTTGCCTTGGCCAACTCTGTCACAACATAAAAATCTTATGTCGAGACAGAAGAACCCTGCCTAAGGCCAAACTCTATCGTGATTATCAAATACTATGTCATACATGGAACTCTCGTTTTGACCAACTCACACGACACAAATGTCAGTTCTCGCGACATAAGGCCCTTGGTTCAGCTATTAAATATGTCGCGGACATGAATACCCGTCGCGACATAACACCTCGCAGTGGAAATCAGCGCGCGTCGCGACACTACAAATCTCCGTCAGGACACGAACCTCGTCTCGACCAAGCTCTTGTCACAACCGACCTTCTACCCTGACAAGGGAACCTCCTGGCCGCGCAAGAGATCACAATTAAGAAAACAAAACACCGGCCGCGACACCGTGGGGACCCCCCCGTCACGAAAGAAAACTATGAGAAAACAACTCATGGCGACTAAGAAAACCTCTGTCGCGACCTAGCAACCGCCTGCAGCTTGTGAACCATGTCGCGACATAGAGAACCGTGTCATGACACAGAGCCAGAAAGCTCTATCACGACAGAGAAAACCTCTTTTACGACCCAAAATGCCAACGGGCAAGAGCCTATCTGGGCCATTTCTGCACCTCTAACTCTTACCCAATTGCAGTAAATTCAATACTTCTGCCTCTATACATTTTATACAGACAGTATAAAATATGGGAAAACTTTCCAACACAATATTAAACAATTCAAAATAAGTTTTTATTACAAAACTTCTCATTTACATATAATAAAACTGGGTTTTTTGCCCAAAATTTTACAAAACACAATAAAGTCAAATTATGGCCTTTTTCACAACTAAAATCTTGGATGTATTTCATCCCCCGGTGTACCTCCAATACTTGAAAATATTTTCCCATGACGGGGTGAGCAATGCCCGGTAGATGAATTCTCCTGCTGGCCACCTGCGGCACATGCAATGGTAAACACACACACATTCAAGTAAAAATATGCACATTCCTACTCGAATGTCTACATGCCATGCCCATGTCTCGAGTCCTCACAAACTCCCTCACATATGCATTTGCCATGTATGAAAAACTGTTTTCAAAACAAAAGATTTTTGTTTTTGAAAACTCATTGGACAATCTCTGATATCAAATTTTATTGAACAACCCTCCGATATAATTTATTGGACATACTCTGATAAAATTTTGTTGAACAACCCTCCGATATAATTTAGTGGACATACTCCGATAAAATTTTGTTGGATAACCCTTCGATATAATTTATTGGACATACTCCGATAAAATTTTATTGACAACTCTTCTCGAAGAGTAATTATTACTTCGATAAAATTTGTTCAAAAACCATGTCATGGACTCACACCCATTTCATGCGATGTCCCTGTGCATATGAAATGCAGAATGCCATTTCATGCCAATTCATGTTACATGCATGACGAGTACTACATGCAACATTAATAAATCATGGATAATTATATTTTCTACATATAATTCACATCCACCATATTCATTACTTACCCAAATAGTGTCAGTTCATACTCTTAACACTCCGTTTGAGCACTTTTGCATAGTAATGTCAAATTAACTTTTGGCTGGCACAAGTATGACTCAAAGAATGTGCTTTTGATCAAATTTTATGGCAATTTTGGTAGTTTTCACAGGCTATATATATTGAAGATAGGGATACAGCTCGAGCATGAAGAAATCAATTAGAACTTAGAGTTGTAGAACCAGAAGGCAAAACCATAGAAGCAGAAAACAAAGAACAATTTCGCTAGGGTTGAGAAATTTTACAGTGCGAAATTCCGCCTGCCATTACTTTTGATTGTTTTGTCTATCTTTTCTGATTTTTTCCCAAATTATCCCTATGTTATAGTTTCTTGCTTTTGTCATTTTGGTAATTTGCATTGTTTTGGTGGTATATAATACCTAAAGCACGCTTTGTAAAGTTAACTTTAAAATTTTGGATTATTGAATTTTTGGGAGGCTTTTTGAACAAGCTTCCGTTTTCCTTTCATTTTCTCTCATTTTCTTTTCCTTTCTCACTAGCCAAACACCCTATGAGGATGATTTCTCAGAGGATGAGTGGCTAAAACCCCTTCCTCCTTGAAGTAGAAGGCCATCGGTGAAGGATCCTAAGGTAACCAGGTTTCCATAGCTTGGGTGTGTATTCACCACATCGTTTCTTCTCTTCTAACTTTAGGTTTTCGATCCTTCAATCACCTTGAATGGTCGGCATTCTTGCAAGCTTTAGGCTCATTGATGCTTACTAGATCCAAAGATGTCGTTAGTTAACATTTATGAACCACAGCGTGAGTCAAGGAGACTTGTGTTTTACTGACTGAGAACATTAATGGCCGTTGAAATTGCCATTTTCAAAGATATAAAATAGTGTGCTTTACAGCTTGAATGAAGATCCAAATTTGGGAGATAACTATATGTTATCCTCCCTAACGTGAGGTAAAGACCCTGAACCCCCTCATTTGTTTCAAAGAATCTGCTCAACGTCCCGATACTTCAAGAACCTCTCTCTACATTCCTAATCTATTTTATTTTCAGGTGACAACCATTAAAACCAACCCTTTTTATCACAACCCCAACATCCAAACAGAATCACTTAGTAAACTCACACAGGTTTTCATGAAGAAACCATCCAGTAGACATCTATTTACTGATATTATAGTAGCAATGCTACGATAGTATGAGGTATTAGGTTACATTTGTTGATTTAGAATACCCTACTATGTCCTAATCAATGGCTGTCATGCTAAGGATGGTGCCTAAGGTAAAATGATTAACGTATTTTAACACTGTGATTCTCATCACAAGCCTCGTGAATTTCTTTCTTTTATCATTCTTCTAGCAATTTTTGATCATGTTTATCAAATTCATTTCATCTATATATATATTTTTATTTTTCTACTAACATTAACCTTTTTGGTAGAATTGTTTTGTTTCGGTGTTGTCCCGTGTTTCATGTGTGAGTATGTTCTAAAGGGTTTAGGAATTCAAAAGGCGCATTAGTAAAATCGAGATACACGTAATCAAATTCTGAATTGTGTCGTATTTAAACCCGCGGAACCTCCACCAAGAACAACAAAGTTAGTAGGAGTGGAAAGAACTCAACGACATAGATCCATGGGACGACATACACCTCCTCGATGAGTGCACCTACGCATAAGGCCTCCAACCGAGCAAATGGTTATTAGGCCTTACTTCAGGCTACTTCTTCCCACTTTCCATGGCATGAGAGATAGAACCCCATTCGCATATAAGGGGAGCTTTGAGCAGGTCCGCAACACCTTTATGGAGGAGACATCATTATGGATTTAATTTTAGAGGCTAAAGCCTTTCTTTCACATCAAGGATAAAGCCGTACTGCTCAACTCCCTGAGGCCAAGGAGCATCCGAAATTGGACCGAGATGCAGGTTGAATTTTTGAAGAAATTCTTCTCTACTCACAAAACAAACAACTTGAAAAGGCAGATTTCCACATTCTTAGCCAACGAAAATGAAAAATTCTATGCATTTTAGGAGAGATATATGGACGCACTCACTGCTTGTCCTCACCATGGGTTTGACACATGGCCGCTGTTAGCTACTTTATGATGGAATTTCTCCGCCATGAAGCAACCGTCGAGACTATGTGTGCAGGGGACATCTTGAGCAAACATCCGTAGGAAGCGTGATTTCCCCGGCTATATAGCCTGCTTCAAGGCGGGACGAGCCTAATCCAAGGAGATAAAGAACCAGATCCCAACCCAAGAAAGGGGTGGCATGTACTCTTTCTGAGGACATGGACATGAACCCAAAGCTCAACCTGGGTTTAAGGTCGAAGAACTGAAATGAGAAACCAAAGACAGGTGCAGGTAGTGACCGAGATTCTGTGCAAACAAGCCATGTTTTATTCGTCACCCACTCGAACACTGGGAGAACAATGTCCAACTGCTCCAAAGAATTAGAGATGTTAGTGGAATAGGTTTAATGTCATGGGTTAATTCAAACCATCAACTAATGCACCATATGGAAAACTTACAACCCTAGTCGAGAAATCACCAAATCTCTCCCCGAGCCAAACCTCCACAAGATGTGACCTCATGCCCTCCACAATATGTTTCCAACTTCTCACCATCACAACCTCGGCCAACTTCCAAATGAATCGCCATTCTAAATTTGAGCAAGGTGGTAAGTAAATATGTGGAAGAGCAGAAAACAGTGAATGTGAAGTTAAATAAGAGAATTGATACCGTGGAAAGCATTCTGAACAAAAGGATAGATGGGTTCCAAAATGACATTGCTTAGAAAATAGACAACCTGTAGTACTCCATCTCAAGGCTTACTAATCAACGCCATGTCAATCAACGCTGCAGCCAAAAGGGTAAATTTCCTTCACAAACCCGTGAGAATCTCATGAATCCACTGTGTAAAGGCTGCCAATGAAGTCAAGCCCCAAGATGGATGAGGTGAAAGCCATTACTACCGAGAAGTGGTAAAAAAGTCGATCAACCAATACCCAGTTTTTCACTCTGAGGCAACCAAAGAACAACAAGAAGAGGAGAGCCGGAAGAATATGACCAAAGAAGATATGATGAAAGAGCATGCCTCCACCTTTTCCTTAAGCACTTAGAGGCAAAAAGGGGGTGAGCAACCCAACTAAGATTTTTGAAGTGCTGAGGCAGGTGAAAGTTAATATCCCTCTTCTAGACATGATCAAGTAGGTCCTGGCATATGACAAATTTCTAAAAGACTTGTGCATTATAAAGAGAGGACTGAATGTGAATAAGATAGCTTTCCTGACATAACAGGTGAGCTCCATCATCCAGTATAAGACCCTAGTGAAATATAAGGATCCGTGGTCTCCCCGCCATTTCGAACATCGGGGGAACTCAGGTAGAAAAAGCATCATGGATTCGGGGAACCACAAACTTGTTACCCTACTCGGCCACAAACGCTAGGACTGGAGGATTAAAGTTTACCACCATCACCTTATCTTCGCGCATAGATCTATGAAAATTCCTAAAGGCATAGTTGAAGATGTTTCTGTGAAGCGTGGATGTCTTACTATCCGGGAGCAGACTGCCTTGATATCGTAGCCGCGGGCGTGAGGGGCCACCATGTGCCTATCATACTTAGGAGACCATTTTTTTGCCACACATCAAATGCCATCATCAATTGTTGAGCTGGGCCAAGTGGGATCACATTTAGCAATATGACACCGGAGCTCAATGTATTTCATTCAAGCAGTAAGCATGCCAACCTAGAGGAAGAAGCCCAGAGGAATTGGTATTCGATTGCACCCGCAGTGGAGGAACATCAGGTTCTGAACAGAAGGGGAGCTAATAGAGAGTTTAGAAGAGTATGATAAAGAATTATCAACCCCACCAATCACCCCAACAACTCCACCCGCCTCCCAAAGACCACCGCACAAGGCTTGAGAAATTGGGTCATGACCTAGCTTCCCTCAGATCAGCAGAGTCCATTTATTTTTTGTTTAATCTTTTATTTTATTTTATTTTATTTTTATTTATTTTTATTTTTCTTTTGATTTATTCAAAATTTTCCTTCAATTTACCTTTCCGTAATTTAATCTTAATTGTAGCTTCTTTTTCATTTTCCTGCTATGTTTATGAATTTTCATGTGTTTGTTTTTGCAGGGTTATGTTAATTTTTTGAAGCAGAGAGGTCCAGTAGCTCAGATGGAAAATCACAGTAAATTCTCAAGGGTTGCGAAATTTCGCAACCCCTGTCAAATTTCGCAAGCCCAAAAACATTTCGCAGAGCATTTTCAATGCATCGCTATTTTGCATGATTTTTCACAGCGGCCATAATTCACAACCCCGCCTTGATTTTGCTGCAAACCCTCCCCCTCTTCCTGTGCCTCGCGAACCCCGCAGCTACATTCATCAAGCCCCTAGTTCCTCTACATTCCATCCCACACCAGCTTTCTTTGATCATCCACCCCTTCAAACCTCTTCACATTCCATCCCTCTATAAATGTGAGACCACCCATCTCCCCTAACATGAACACCAAGCCCTTCCCCGAGTTTCTCGTGCTTGCAAACCCCCTTCTATAAAAGTTCAGCTCATGGAAAAGACCCGAGGAGGCCACAGTACTTCGTCCCAACATCGTGCGAGGCCCTCCTCCCCGCTCTGGGGTGGCACACGACCGCCGCTATGTCGACCGCCGATCCCGCGGAGCCCGCCGCAACCTCCCGGAAGTTGTTGCCCCGCCCTCCCACGCTGCACACGTATGACATGCGGATCGGGCCCGTACCGTAGATCCTCACTCCAAGACCAAAGCATGTATGCCACCTCCACCTAAGCTGCCAGACCTCCGCCCTCGAGTCTTCACAAATACAACCGTGTACCTCCACGCTTCCACCTCACCCTGGAGCCTCAACCAACATTCCACTGTCACTTGGCTCTATTCTCTCTATTGTGATGAGGCCATTTTTCCCCTGTGTTCCAATATACGGAAACACTGACTGTAGCAACAAGGATTTCCACAACGAACACTTCTATGACATCCCTGCCACAATTTGCCGAGCTTCTGGATCTCGACGGGCTCGCTTAGGCTACTCGTGAGCCGCTTATGACTCCACACCGATTTTCATCCCGAGAAAGAGGATCGACTCTTTTTCCGCACCATGACTACTCGAGGTGAGCGACACCCCACTTCTATTCACTTCACTATTGATGGCCGACAGGGCATCCTTCGAAAGCAATGATATCGCCGCTGCCAAATTTAACGGCCCCCGTCAATTCGGGACTATAGTGCTGCCCCATCCTTCGCTCGGGAGATGGTCCCGACCCTCTCCCGAGACACACCACCGGCCCTATTTGTTTCAGGCAATCCCATCGTGGATGCTTGCGGGACCACGTGTTTAGCCAAACTGCTTCTCTTCAAGATGTTGTCGAGAGGTGTACGCCATCCTGTGAGGCCTTATATCAGCGCTTAATGCAGGGCTTTTGGTTTAGCCCCCTAGAGCTTATTATGACATCCCTCTTTCACTTCGAGGAGAAAATTCACAGAAAGAACCTCAGCAGAGCCGAGACCATTCCACTACTGTTTCCAAGGTTGCTCTCTCATGTATTGGAGCACTTAGGTTTTTTGGCTAAGCCCCATCAAGAGCGCCGTCGAGTTTGCGAGGCCACATTTACCGTTGAAAAGTGGCAACATACCGGGCCCTCTCTTCCCGCATCCCTCCCCGGCCGAGGTAGATCCCATCCCCAGGTCCAGACGCCTAATACAGCCTCTACTCAGAGCCCCACATCACAATGTCAAGAGCTCTACCTCGACCTGCCTACTCTAATTCAGGCTCAAGCAGCGACACTCTTAACCTCCACTCCCACGCTCCAATCGCCCCTCATCTTCACCACTAAAGTGGGCATTTATCCACATCAACGTCAGATTTTTTCGCCATCATGGTCATATCCGCACTCGCTGACATATCCTTAGCCATTCGCCGCCGCGACAAGCTACCATGGTCGAGTAACGGCTCGCATCAGCCGCTCTTCCTATCACCGTCATCCTCGTCGTGCTTCAGCAACACCCGGCTTGCCACCTATCTCTCTCACTCCAACAAAGCAGCCTATAGATCGCAAGCCCACCACCCGTACTCAAAGGGTCATTCCAATGCAAAGAAATGCAATAGATTCAAATTTTTCACGCTTCTACTAGCCGCTCATCATTTTGGTCCCGCTCATCACAGGATGAGATGAGGTCTCACCCTCCATGATCGCTGAGGAGGTATCACTCCTTCACAAATCTCCACCCGCACCCATCGAGGATAAATGACAAATTCTATTGTGAGTTACGAATAAGTGTCGTTTTTATGTTTTCGAGCAAGCCCGTTTTTTTTAGTTGAATGTATTTGCAAGTTAGTTAGTTAGTTAGTTTTTTTACATAAGTATATGTTTTTAGTTTCACACATGCTTTAGTTATTGTTTATAATTTCTCATTTACAGAATTTTTTTTTGTAATGCTCAACTTACTATATGAGAAATTGAAGTCTTATTCTAATGTTGTTGATGTTAGAATGGTGTTATGCTTCTTTGAGTTGATGATCTATTGAAATTCTTCTTGTCTTCAACCTTATTTCTTCCACTTTGAACTAACCACACCGCATACTACTGGGTTTCACTATAAGCTGAAAACCTGCTCTCGCTCCTCATCCTCAGAAAAGTCCTGGATCTAGTACTTTGACCACCTTTAATAGGGTGAGACCCTTGAATAAAAGACCAATGAGTCTTTCAAAAAAAGAAAGAACAGAAAAATAAAAAGAAAAAAAATTTTGTGACACTTGCCTTGAAACCCGAGCGCAAAATTCGGTGGGTATACTAAGAAAAGTCTAAAGTTCAAATACTTCAAACCAATCGGTTAGAGTCACCATCTTTGTTGCACGATACACGGGTGGATAGGTGGAGTTTAGCAAATTGTAGGTGTTGGAGTTTCGAGCTTATTAAAAGTCCGGGGTGAAACCTGAAGAGTTAGTGGTTGAGAAATCCTTATGACTTGATGCCCTAAACCTTAATTGGCTCGAGTTACCTATGGACCCCGTTACATGGACAATCAGGAATTGATTCTCAAGATTGCACTTTACAACACAAAAGTTGTGAAATAAAAGCTGTCCTGATCTATCGGTGTTAGTTAGTCTCGCTGTGGTATCAAAAGAGCTGTGTTAGTGGGGAGAGAACAAGCTTTTGACGCTTCATTTTTGAAACTAACTGCTAACACTTAGGTTGTCAGGGAAGGTTTCAAGTTGCCTCAGAGTTGACACTGCTTTGACATTTGAATTTCCTTTGATAGCACACATGTTTCCCCGAGATAGTCTTGATAGGGGATTTGGTGACTCTTGTTTAAAGTTGGGCATTATCCTCATTTTTTTAAAACCATTTTTTTGTGGGTATAAATAGTTCATCTTGCTTTTGATTGCTTTCTTCTTCTTTCATTGCTAAGGGACTAGCAATGTGTTGGTTGGGGGGAGTGATTACTACCTAAATAATGCTGTTCCATACTCTTAACACTCAGGTTTTGAGCACTTTTTGCATAGTAATAAGCCAAATTAACCTAGTTGGCACGTTAAGGACCTAACAATGTTTTTGATCAAATTTTATGGCAACTTTTGTAGTTTTCACAAGCTATATATATTGAAGATAGAGATGTAGCTCGAGCATGAAGAAATCAATTGAAACTCGTAGTCGCTAACTAGAAGGGAACCATGTAAGTAGAAAATTGTGAGAATACCGCAAGGCTGCGAAATCTCGCCTACCACTTTTTTGACTGTTTTGTCTATCTTTTCTGATTTCTTCTCAAATTATCCCTATGTAATAGTTTCTTGCTTTTGTCATTTTGGTAATTTGCATTTTTTTGGTGGTATATAATACCCAAAGCACGCTTTGTAAAGTTAACTTTAAAATTTGGGATTATAGAATTTTTGGGAGGCTTGTCGAAAAAGCTTTCGTTTTCCTTTCATTTTCTCTCATTTTCTTTTCCTTTCTCACTAGCCAAACACCCTCTAAGGATGATATCTCAGAGGATGAGTAGCTAAAACACCTTCCTCCTTGATGTAGAAGGCCATTGGGTGAAGGATCCTAAGGTAAACTAAGGGTTTCCATGTTTTTCACGCAGGTATTTACTATCATTACTGTTCTTCTCTTCTAACTTTAGGTTTTGATCCCTTCGAATCACCTTGAATGGTCGTAAGATTGCAAGCTTTGGTGGCTCATCGATGCTTAATGCTAGATCCAGTGATGTTCGTTAGTTATCATTTATGAACCATTGGAAGGTGAGTCAAGGAGACTTGTGTTTTTACTGACTGAGAACATTAATGGCCAGTGAATGCCATTTTCAAAGATATGTAACAAGGGCAAGTTTTTATAGCTAAATGAAGATCCAGTTTGGGAGATAACTATATGTTATCCTCCCTAACGTGAGGTAAAGACCTGGAAACCCCCTCATTTGCCTAAAGAACCTAAGCCTAGTGTCCTGATACTTCAAGGAACCTCTCTTTACATTCTAATCTATTTTATTTTCAGTGACAACCATTAAAACCAACCCATCACAACCCTAATATCCAAATTACAATCACTAGTGTAAACCTCAATATTAGTCATTTCTATGAAGAAAACCCATCCCTGTGGACAATCCTAGAGCCGTTAAACTATAGTAGCAATGCTATGGTAGTATGAGGTATTAGGTTATAAATTTTGTTGATTTAGAATACCCTACAACCTTTAAATCAAATGGCGTTGTTGCCAAGGATGGTGCCTTAGTGCAAATGACAATGTGCTGAACACTTGTGATCCTCATCACAATCTCTGGTGAATTTCTTTTCTCACATAAACATGTTATTCATTTTTTTTAGCAATAACACATAAAATCAGCACACACTCGTCCGAATTCCAGTCCTCGATCGCCCAAAACAAACCCTGTGGTTTTAGTGTTCACCCCAAAATTTTGGGACTGAATAGCACGACCACTCATGGCCTAAAGAAAACCCATGCCATTAAATGGCTCTTAGACTAAGAATAACCAAAGTAAGAGAGAAACCCTTGGCCCCTGAAATAATAAAAACCCCGCATTCACTCCATGCAAGTTCTCCGCTGCGTAGATGAACTTTCCTCTTAATTCCGATTTAAAACCAATGGCCCAATCTCCGTAAATCTTAGAGAGAAGGTGAAGCTTCTCACTCATCTTTTCTTCTTCTTTCTTTTTCTTTCCCTCTTTTTTCCTTTCTCTCCCACCAAATTGATGCACTTGATTCAAGTGGGAAATTTCTTCCCACCTTCTCCTTGCCACATGTCCCTTCCTCATTTGCTTTCTTTTTTTATCTTATCAAAAGACTTGGATTTCCTTCCTCTAAGGGTATAAAACATGGCCTCCATGGGTCACCCCTTAGACTTCCCTTTATGTTTTGACTTATCTCTCCACAAAACATGTCCTAATGTGAGCTATGGATCTTTTCCTTTTTACTATTCATGTGCAATGTGTCACATGGACACATGCATTAAGTGGCAATTGCCACACCACATGGCTCTCATGCCATGTGTACCCCTCACACGCTGCCATGTGGCAGCTACATGGTCATGCTATGTGGCACCACTCCTTGTGTCACTCAACACTCGACATCTCGAAAAATACGAAATTCCGACTGTCTTGGAATTCGACTGAATAACTTGATTTTGCGAGACGATTCCAACGATTAAGTTCGTTTCGTCATCCGAGATCTAGAAAAATTTCAGGTTTTCAACCTGTATTTTTACGGCAATTACTATTTTACCATTTTTTAGAAAAATTGAATTTTTCCCGGGTTTTACATTCTTTCCCCCTTAAAAGAATTTCGTCCCGAAATTCCACACATATACACATCGAATCACATGCATATGAAACCGTAACCAATCACATGCACACAAACTAATCATTTAATCACCAAACGACTAAACCACGTACCTTCATCCTTAAATAAGAAAGGGTAGGTGGCACGCATCGTGTCCTTGCGTTCTCATGTTGCCTCCTCAACTCCTCGACGTTACCACAACACTTTCACTAGCCTCATGGTCTTGCGTCGTAAAACCTGATCCGGCTATCCATGATAAGCACCGATCCCTCCTCGAAGGTCCCATTTGTATCAACAACAATTCCTCCCCAATCCACTACATGAGTTGGATCTAGAGTATACTTCCGGAGCATGGAGACGTGAAACACCTCATGGACACCTGATAAGCTCGACTTGGTGAATGCCAACCGATACGCACAGGCTCCACCCTCTCGAGTACTCAAGGCCCGAGATACCCCGACAATAGCTTCCCGCCATCGAACCTCGACCACCTCTTAGGCATCACCTTCAAGAAGACATGATCACCCGGCCTCGAACTCTGTGAGGTCGACGTCGTCTCGTCTGTAGCTCTTCCGGTCGATCCCGACTGCAAGAAGACGCTCAGACAAACCCACCTTCTCACGAGGTGTCTCTAATACCGACTCGATGGACCTCTCCCACCTCTGTCCAACAAATGAAGATCGACATGGCCTCCCATACAAAGCCTCATATGGTGCCATCCAGATACTCGCCTCGATAACTCGGCTGGTTGGCTGGGCGACCGACTATGGGTAAGTGCTCCTCCCAACTACCCTTAAGATCTAGGACACTTGCCCGTAGCATATCCTCTAAAAACCTCGTATGGTCCCTCCGATCGTTCACCGTTGCGGGATGGAGTGCTGCGTACTCATCATCAACCCGGATCCCCAATGGCCTTCGAAACTCTTAAAGTGTGTCAGAACTCAAACCCAAATCCGACACGATGAGACCGACACTCCATGCAACCGAATAATCTCTATCGTACAACAGCACTTCCAAAGCAGAAGGTCATCTCCAGACTGGCTAGAAAATGTGCTAACTTAGTGAACCTACCCACTATCACCCATAATCGCATCACGCCCGCGGTCCGTGGCGTGTGTCACAAAGTCCATCAGACGGCGTTCCACTTCCACTCCGCCACTTCCAATCATCGAGTAACCCCGTCGCTTTGCTCACTTTACCGGGCATGCGAGACATCGTCAGACAAATTCCCCAACGTGTTCTCTTCTTCATCCCTTTCCAAGAATATCGGGCTAATTTAAGATCACTAGACATCTGCGGTCGCTCGGATGCACAAATGTGAGCAATGGAACTCCCGAGATCTTCTCGTGACCGCCAACCAGTGGAACTCACAACCCGTCTCCTATATTGAAGACTACCACTTATGTGAATGACCTAGCCTTCATCACCAGAACCTGTTTGTACCCAGTCCCTGATGGACACCATCTCTGCATCCTGCCCCTAGGACTCAATCACTCTTTTTAGTAGGGATGGTGCAACCACCAAACTCCCTAACATACCCTAAGCATGATCAATCGGGACAGAAGTCTAATCTGCCTCTATAATTTCAAGCATCTCGCCACTCTCGTGAAGCCACTAGCTAAGACTCGCGGACTTCCAATCGAAAGTGCATCGCCCACCACATTTGCCTTACTAGGATGGTAATGCAAAGTGAAGTCATAATCCTCTATAAACTCCTTCCACCTCCATTGCCTCATGTTGAGGTCTCATTGTGTGAAAATATATTTCGCACTTGCAGGGTTTGAAAATACCCTAAATCGCCATCAGATGTGTAATGCGCATAATCTTCAAGGCAAAGACTATGACCGCCAACTCCATGTCATATGTGGGGTAATTTTGCTCATGATTCTTTAACTGCAGAGAACCATAAGCTACTACCCTTTCGGACTGCATCAAAAAGCGTCGCAGTTTGTCCTTCGAGGCATCACAATACATCATGGTACCCTCGTCCCTTTCCCGGACTGTCGTAAACAGATCAAGTAAGCTCTCACTCTCGAATGCCCTTCATACAGTTGGCTCCATTCAAACTCGACTTTCGTCAATCTTATCATAAAGCCGCTAGACGGAGAAATCCTTTAATGAACCTTCCCATAAGACTCCGCCAATCCCAAGAAATCACAGATCTCGAAGATCGATTTCGCCTCTCCTAACTCATACGCCTCAACATTCTTAGGGTCTACTGACACACCTGAAGGCGACATGATGTGTCCCAAAAATTTCACCTCAGTAAGCCAAAATTCACATTTGTTGAACTTGGCATACAACTGATGGTCCCTCAAAACTTGTAAAACGACCCTCAAATGATCCTCATGCTCCTCCTCGCTTAGAAAGTGATCAAAATGTCGGCTGTCAACGAAGACCACAACAAACTGATCTAAATAGGGTTTGAATATCTTATGCATGAGATCCATGAATACTGTCGGCGTATTCGTCAATCCGAAAGGCATCACTGTGAATTCGAAATGCCCATACCGCATCCTAAACACTGTTTTAGGGATATTTGGCTCCCTAACTCTCAACTGATGATAACTAATGCGAAGGTCTATCTTGGATTAGACTAGCGCCTCTTTCAGCTGATCAAACAAATCATCAATCCTCGGTAATGGATACCGATTCTTGATCGTAACCCTGTTCAACTGTTGATAGTCAATGCAATGTCAAGAGTCTTTTCATTCTTCTTAGCAATGTAATCTCGAGCACCCCATGGTGAAGTGCCTTGGCCTAATGAAACCCTCGTCTACTACTCCCGTATCTAGACCTTGAGTTCCCGTAACTCACCGATGCCATCCCATGCGGAGTCATAGAAAACGGGCGACGCACTGTGGTAACTCAATACGTAAGTCTACATCCTCTACTGGGAGGTAACCTTGTGAGCTCATCCGGAAAACATCTCATATTCTCACCAACTACCCGAGGTAGATCCAAGTCCTGTCTCACCTCGTCCTCTAGGGTAAGGCTTGCTAGCCAACCCATCAACTGTCCACTCCACCTGGAGTTGTGCACGGTCTGGTAAAGCATCATGTTTATCCCCTTGAAAATTCACACGAATACCGTCCCGTGTGTAGGCAGTAATCCTCCTACGATCACAATCTATGACGACTCGATGTGCCGTCAACCAATCCATGCCAAGAATGACATCAAACTCCGATATGTCCATCACCCGAAGATCCACCGTGAGCAGAATCCCTGAGATCTCTAACTCACAATCTCGACATATCTGATCAACCCTCACCCTAATCCTTAGGGGAGAACTCACATGCAACAGCCTTTTCAAGGATTCTACCTCTAAGCCTAAGGCATTCACATAAGATGCAGCAACAAAAGAATGCGATAAAATGTAATCAAACAACACTTTGCCCATACGAGATAGCGTAAAACATACCTCCCGTATAACCGACTCCGGGTCAACTCGGCTCCGGGCCCAGTGGGCGGTAGACATGCCTTCGGGTCTCCTCAAGTCTCACCGTGAGCCCCGGCTTGCCTCGACTCCTCAACCCATACCCCGGCCCCTCTCGTCCGGCTCCAGCATATCAAGCGCCAGGCAACACCCTCGGGACTGATGCTAGTTCCTTCGTCTGTACCGGGTAAGAAGGAATATATCAAGGCTCAGGCACGCCCCATTGATGATCAGACCGAGGTGTCCCATACCTCGATCCGCTCTCGCGGTGGACAATCCCGCCCTACGTGCCTGAAGGATGGTAGCATGTCATCCGCCCCGGGACTGGCTAGAAGCCCCGGTATGGTTCTTAAACATGGCCACGCCCTATCCCTAAGATCCGCGCGGCGTAGTCTTCGGCTTCTTCCCGAGCTGAGAAAGATTGCCTCTTCCTTTCTTAAATTTTAAGATCTATGTCCCTGATGTCTTCGTGTGTCATCCACTTCTCTTTCGATGGCCAAGACTGTCCTGACCATCGAGTCCCCTCCTTCCATGTATGTCGGATGATGATGTACCTAAAACCCCTGGAGGTTACTCGTTCCTCCCTGGCCCTCCGTTGCACTAGTCTGTGCAAATGTCATACGACAACACTTGCTCCGCGCAATGATGGCGTCAGAACTAATAAATTTCCAAGAAGGCTTGTTGATCAAAGGCCAGTGGTGGTTGGTTGTTGCCTCGTGGGCGACCCCTCCGTCCTCTTCCTCGACTTGCCATCTACGTATGTCAAATGAAAAATTGAGATTTTTTCTCCCTGTTCAATTAGTAGTGCATGTGCCACCACTAATAGATCTCAACATCATGAACTACACCGTTCATCCTTGTCCGAACCCCTAAGGTTATGTTTTCTAACCCTAGTGTTCATCTTTTCCTATATACATCCTACCATGTATATATAATTCACACAATTTGTAACACACAATCACGCAATCACAAACATGGAACACACATCAGAGCACAATGATGAGTGCCTAAAACACTCATCTTACACTCGCGTCGGTTCGTCATTTTCACATTTATTTTATAATAATTTGATAGTTTTTGTGGCTAGATCCCCCGATTTTGTGTCCGTGTGGTTGTGTCTGATGGAGCGAAAAGAACAACCAGCAAGTTGGAACAATGAGGAGCGTGCGAGGAAGTGATCGCTGTCGCTGACGCCGCCACGCCGCGACGTCGGTCAACAATGCGTGTCAACCACGCCCCCACGCCGCGATCGGCCCCCACGTCGCGATCGCCGCCGAAAAATTTGCACCTCAACATTTAAAGTACCCGGGATGGCTCAAATTGGGGTATCTGGGATAGCACGAATCCGAGGCAATGTGTTTCGAGAGCAGAGTGACACTGACTTCAAGGAAGTGCCCGGGAATTGTAACGCTTTTCATTTTTCGGATATTTTCGGATATTAGACGATGTCTTCTTTATTAAACAGTTTCATCTTTTCTTCCATTATGTTCTAGATCTCTTTCTAGGGTTACATCAAACCCTGTCACGTACAATGGATTAAAGTTTGATCTTTCATGTTATTCAGTTGTTATTAATTTGTCACATCTACTTATACCTGCATTTCAATTATATGTTAATGTTCGCCAATGTTAAAGATAATCGTGACCGAGATCCGAGATTCGAGAGATGAGGGTATCTGTGATTTTGGGCAGAGTAGCCTTTAAATGATCTTGCTAATAGAGATATTCGAACCCGAAGGTGGCATTTGAGGTTAGAACATTTAAGCATTTCGAATACCGAGTCGAGATGTAGATATACTCGATTCTATTCACAGATAAAGTGGGATATACCGAGAGAGGATATCTCGTAGGCAAGATCACCTCGCCATTGACATATTATAAATATATTGAATAACAATATCTTTAGAAAAGTAATCAATTGAACGTGATAGGGGGAGATTTAACCCTAGGCGCCCACACCATTAATTCACTAGAATCAATAACTTAGTTGCAGTTTCCTTACTTAAATTTTACCCTAAAATCATTTATTCAGATATTGTCTGAAAGCAGAACCTCTGTAGTCAATTCACCTTTCCCTGTGGATCGATATCCGTACTTTAAGTACACTATATTACTGGGCTACGCGTGCACTTGCGCATTACTAGGTATTCATTATACACACCGCTGGGCTTACCATTGTTTTCGGCGCCGTTGTCGGGAACTGCTTAAATTGATATGTAGAAGTGAGCACATAGATAGTATTATGAATTTTTTCTTATTTTTGTTATTTTTATGCGCCGGTAATCGGGTTTTGTTAGCTCAGGTGTTATTGCAAGACAGTTTCGTTGAGTACATGCGACAGCAAAATCGAATTAATCAACACTTGTGTGATCCTGAGCCAGAAAGACTTCTGCACAGATTGCGCCGAGAACAGAGAACAGAACAAACTAGAATCCCAATAGTCATGGAAAACACTGAAGAACAAGATTTTCATGCTTGAACAAACCGAACTACGTAGCGTAAATAGGAACTGCCGCCCGTGCCATTTATACAACTGCATCGATCCTTACATGCTATTAGATGAGTTTGTTTTACCACCAACAAGTTCGTGACAAATGATCGACTCCGCCACCGATTCGCCAAACAATTTCAATTGAAGTCACCACAAGACGATAAGCTTCAGAACATCTTGTTCCATGGACTACCCCATGAGAATCCGAACATGCATTTGACTAACTTCCCCGGCTCATACCATCAAGTACAACTGAAAGTTACCAAGTCAAGACTACTGCTATTCCCACTTTCACTCTGAGATAGAGCCAAACATTGGCTAACCAGTCAGCCACCAGATTCCATTACTACATGGAACTATTGGCAATAAAAAGTTTCCCCACCAGTTCTTTCCACTCTTTCTCGAAGATCGCACAACTCGTGCAAGAGATCAACACCACGCTTCGTCAACTAGAAAGGGGAGAACCCGGCAGAGGGGTAATGGGATGTGTTTCATGAATTATCATGGCGTCCTCACCACCGACCAACCGCATGGATGCAAGTCCATACCTTCTACAATGGTCCGAGAAATGCAACCCGAACAATGATATGCCTCACCGGAGGATCTCGATGAAGGAAAACCACGTGACTTCAAAGATAGAGATATCAAAGATGTCACAGAACCAACACTAATCAAATTGCCTAGAGAGAAGGCTGGCACCAAAGAACACGGCAAAATGCACAATGCGCCTCAACAACTGTAAATCACGTGGCTCACCGACTAAACAAACAAATAGGCGCCAGGGAACAAAGACATGCTAAGGCGACCACTCCGAGTCAGAATTTCCGGAGGACAACATAGTAGTGTAGAATGTCGGGCCAGAAACCCACAGTTGAGCAAGCCCAAGACGCGTCGAGGCTTAATCGAATCAATCACAAAGCAAAGCAAGGACCTATGGGGTAACACTACCGTAATCGAATCGGGTGACGTGGTGGCGAACACCGAACCGTAATAATCAAACAATCAAGGGTATGGATGGCGTAATGTCCGTAACAATATGCCATCAAACCGGAAGCAATGAACCACCCCGAAAGAAGCTGGGATGAGCAAGCTCTACGACAGACAGCACCTTCTAACTCGCGCTCATGAATGAGACTAAGGCTAATCATGCAGCAAAGAAGCAACCCATTAAAATCGCAGATAGCTAAGGAGTTTGAGGCACAAATGGGCCAAATGGCGTTTACTTACGAAGGCAACTGCCTTTGCCGAAAGCAATTCGCAGGTAAACCCAAGAAGAGATGGAATGAGCACGCAGCGGCCATGCCGAGAGCTGGGGGAGAGAATTGGAATCACAACCCCAATCAGCGAGATCGAGGAGATCACCCCAAATGTAACTGAAAGATGATGCAGGGCCAAAGAACAAGCCACAGAGAAATATCACAGAGACCTCTAGTGAAGCAAGGCCGCATACCGTCCCTTACCCACAACGGCCTCCTTCAAGAAACATAACCGGATAAAACAATTCATTTTAAGTTCACGGATGTTTTCAAAGTCGCATATAAACATCCCATCTGCCGATGCCTCAGAAAGCAAATGCCCGCCATGTAAAGTTCATGCAAGACATTTTGTCTCGAAGAGAAGATTAGTAGACTTCGAGATCTGGGTGAAATTTAACCGAGGAATGCAAAGGCCATCCTTCGAGGAAGCTACCAAGCTCAAAGACCCAGCGCCACTATCCTCGTACAATTGGAAATGCTATTTCTTTGAGAGAGCGCTATGTGATCTGGGGTGCCGCATTAATCTTATGCCCTTATCCATCTTTAAACATTGGGATTAGGAGAAGCCCGTCCTAATTACGCCTCACTCTTCAGCCTAAGTGCATGCATTCAAGCACCCGAGAGGATAATACATGTCTAGCAGTTGGCCGACAAGTTTATCTTTCCAAAGAGATTTCATAGTTTTAGACATGGAGGAAGATAAAGAAATACCGATTATCTGGGAAGACCTTTCTAGCAACTCAAGTGTGGCAATGATTGATGCGTAGGGGCGAACCGAAAACTAAGAGTACAAGAAGAAGAAGTAAATTAATGTCTTCGAGGCGCTGAGACACCCAGCTATAAAGTGATACGTGCTTAATGGTTGATATAGCAGGCTATAAGGTTCAGCCAAAGTGGCTCCCACCGACCCTCGAGACTAGCCTGCTGGGAAAATGAGTCCGAGAACCCGAGCGTAAGAGGCGTAAGAATATGTCAAAATGGATGGACTTTTCTGACACAATAGACGGAAATACTAATCTCGCGAAGGAGTTAAAACGCCTGCCTCCATCGATTGAACAACCACTCCACAATGGAACAAAACCTCTCCCTACCATTTGAAGTATGCATACCTTTGAGTCGACCCACGCTACCCGTGATTATATCAAAGATCTTGACCGTGACCTGAGGAAGAGTAAGCATTGAGTCCTTCGAGATCACGCACACGACTCGATGGTCTCTACCGATCTAAAAGGGATTCGTCCTTCTATGTGCATGCATCGTATTTTATTAGAAGATGGGCATAAACCTTCGGTGGAAGCGCAGAGGAGGTTAAATCCGACAATGAAGGAGGTAGTTCGGAAAGAGGTTCTAAAATGGCTAGATACTAGGGTGATTTATCCCATTTCGTACAAAGGTAATGGGTGCTTCTCCGCCAGTAATGTTTCAAAAAAGGAGGAACAATCACATTGGGATCAAAACAACATCTTACCGTCTGTAGAACGCCACGGTGGAGAATTTGTATTGACACTAATGAACAAGGCCACTCGAAAAGATCACTTTCCACTGCCATTTCTAGATCAGATGCTCGATCGACTAGCCTGGGGTATTATCATTATTGTTCGATGGAGTATTCCTAAGCATAACCAACGCTTATAACAAGATCGTGAGAAGACAACATTCACTTCCGCCTCTATGTACATTCACCGGCCGGATGCCCTTTCGATCATGCAATGCCCGGCACTTTTCAATGATGCATGATGGCCATATTCTCCGACATGCAGAGAAGACGATCAGATTTTCATGGACGATTTCAAGAATGGGAAATTCATTCGACAATTGTCTAGAAAATCTGGAGCCGTAATAGCAAGATGTGTGAAGAGACCAATTTAGCACTCAATTTGGAAAAGTGCCATTTCATGGTACAAGAGGGTATTGTCTCTCGACATCTGATCTCAAGAAGAGGGATGTAGGTAGATAGGGCGAAGATCACACCGAGAAATTGCCACTTCCAACTTCTTCGTTGAAAGCGGATCCGAAGTTTTAAACATGCCGATTTTATAGGCGGTTATCAAGGATTTCACGATTGCGAAACCATCGCCTAATTTGTTAAATTCGGGATACCATTCGAATTTGACTCCAATGCGTACATGCTTTAATACCGTATTGAAGTGATAAGTTGATCTCAAATTCCTATCATTGTAGCCCAGATCGTCTTTTCCATTCGAAATGATAAAAAGGATGCAAGCGACTATGCGATCGGGCAAGACTAGGCGTAAACGAGAGAAAATCTTTCGTGTGATTTACTATGCAAGGTGACTTTCAATGACGCTCAACTGAATTATGCCATCATCGAGAAAGAACTATCGGGCCATTGTCTTTGCCACAAATTCAGCTATATTCGATCGGGTAACAAAGCTCAGAGGTAACACCGATCATTCGACCATTAAGTATTTGATGACCAAGAAAGATGCAAAACCTGCATTGATTCGTGGGTCCTTCGTCAGTAAGAGTTCGACGAAATCAAGGACAAGCATGGGCACCGAAAATTTAGTGGCGTAATTCACCTTTCGCGACTAGAAGCGGGTCGAGATGATGTCTCAAGTGAATTTATTTAATTTCCGCACGAGAAACTTTTGCTATTAAGGACAAGAGAGGGGCGCCTTGGTTTGTGATTATGTGAACTATTTCTCTAGGGCCAAAGGATTCCTAATTTAACTATCGAAGAAGAAAAGGTTTTTCGTGACACCTTAAGCAATACTATCAGGAAGAGCCAATTCTTTACTGTGCATCATGGCCGGGACGTGATAGGAGATGTGTGCCCGAAGATGAAATGCTCAAGATTTCAACCATTGTCACACTTTCATCGTGCAGGGTGGATAATTTCGTACGAGAACGCAGCCCAAGCGTTCTACAATCGGTTTTACTGCCTTCCTTATTTTAAAGATGCCATCAATTCGCTTCCACTTCAGACAAATGTCAACGAATTCGGGAACATCTCTAGAAAGGATTGAAATACCCACGATCCTATCTCTGAGGTAGTTTGCTCAATTTACGGGGATCGATTTCATGGGACCATTTCCGGTGATCATACAACAATTTATACATTCATTGGCCGTGAGACTATGTCTCAGCAGAAGCGATTTCAACACGAACCAATGATGCCAAGATCAGAGCTCAATTTCGCGCAAAGAATATATTCTCACGTTTTGAACTCCTCGAGCTTTAATCACGATAATGGTACGCATTTCCGCAATAAGGTAATAGACAAGGTTTCAGAAAGTATGGGGTACGCCATCGCACATCTTTGCATACCACCCATTGCAATCAAACGGCAAGCCGAGGTATCCAACCTAGAAATCAAGCACATCCTCGAGAAGACAACAACAACCTAAGGATTGGTCTAAAAGATAGATCGAGACAAGGCCTCGCATACCGCACCGCATTTAAAACTCCTTTTAGGTATGTCCCCGCTCGTAATTTGTTTATGGTAAAGCGTGCACCTTCCAAAGAGAATCGAGCATCGAGCCTATCAGCCACTCGACAACTAAACATGGACAAGACTGGGCCGGTGAAAACGTACTTACCCAACTCAAAGTGAGCTAGATGAGTTCAGAAACGAAGCATATGAGAACGCCCGTATTTATAAGGAGAAGACCAAGGCCTGGCACGACAAGCACATCACTGTAAAGAATTCACTACGACAACAAGTCCTTCTATTCACCCCAACAGCTTTTTCCGAAATCAAGTCTCGATGGTCCCGACCTTCACTCAGAACAGTTGGGTATTTTCACATGGTGGGGTAGAAGTTTCACATCCTGAGAAAGGCACATTCACAGTCGCCACCCAACGCTTGAAGTCGTACTATGGAGGCCAGTTTCTTGCGCATACAAGTCATTCCTTCGACAACCAAGCAGAAGAAGTATAGTCAACGATCAAAAAGTTTGAGTTCTTGATCACATCGAGTTTCGTGGTCGCGAGCTAACGACATTAAACATAGCGCTCGGGAGGCAAACCTGTTCCCAAATTTTGTAGTTTCAAGTTCTATTGTTATTTTCAGCAATTTTTGGTTTCTAATTGTGTTCATGATCGTTTCGCTGGTTTAATCATAGACCCGGCGTGGGTGCGTGTCTTACAGGTGTTCAATGCCCTAATGAAGTTTACACGTGGAATTTTCACGCCGCTGACGCCATTTTTCGTTTTCACGTCAAGGACGTGGATTTCACGCGACGCCATTTTTGAAGCCCTCTACCGCCATTTTGAAGCCGTCACGTCGCGACGGAATTCCCACGCCGCGACGCCATTTGGTCATTTACTCGCTAACACGTCACACGTATCCCGCACGTCCGACGCGCCATTTGGCTCATAGCCCGCCACGCCGCGACGCGGAACCCGCACGTGCCGCCAGGTGGCCTTGTTTCTAGCCCAAGAATAGTTCATTTCGCTCTTCACCTCACACACCTTCACTCACGAAACCCTAGCTCCCCAAGATCCCAAATTTCTTCACCGGACCCAATGGGAGCTCCCATCCCACTGGTCGGAGACCCTCCATCGTCGCCGACCAATCGTAGTCACCCTCTTGGCCGCTTTTGGGTCATAGTGGTACCCCCACCACCGTAGCCCGATTCTAGCTTCGTACGCGAGTTCAGGGTTCATTTGTGCGTTTTTTGTGTAGTCTAGAGGTCTTTAGGAATTCATTTCAAGTTAGGCTAGTTCCTTAGGTCTTCGAGTCCCATTTAGGCTTCAGTCACAGTCATTGTGCATTTATTTAGTTGATTTTGTGGTGCACATTAGTGTTCGATTTTGTCTAGTTAGTATGTCCGGCAAGAGGCAGAGTTGCTCGTCAGTTTTAGGCCCAGCCAACAGGACCACCCCACGCCTCGATGCCTCACGTTTTATAAACGCTGGCCATGACGGCTTTAGCACAATTTGCAAAAACCGATCCTTCATTAAGGAGAAGGGGTTTCATCACCCGATGATTTTTAGTTATCACCTAAGCTAAGGGGTGGCGTGCCTATGCCAACCCCTCGTCCACGGCACGAGCGTAGTTCGAGACTTACGCCAACCTCGGCCCCCATGTCCTCAAAGGTCAGTGGTGCAGGTATATCGTCGACTTCGCGTAGTCGATCAATAGTTTTTTGGCCTAGAGCATGTCCCACCGGACCCTTCGATCGCCTCCTCCGCGAGCATCCCGACTACCATGAGGTCATCCGCCAATATCACCAAAGGCCGCAGGAGCCGGAGGATCAACAAAGTGGTCATGCGGTCACTCTGCCACAAGCATTCGGGCCTACATTCCCAAGGTTCGCATCATTTCATCACTTCGCGTCTTATCCCGACGACGAATGTGTGTGAGGTGATAGCCCAGCTGCTCGCCAATCCTATCATCCAGATATCCATCTGATGTCATGTGTTATCAGGATGCCATCCTCCATAACCGGATGCGATAAGATGAACTCGGGGCACCCTTTTTCGATATTTGGCTTGTAAAACAAGCCGGTGCCCTCGACACAATGAGGCCCGGCTTCATCCGATCAAGGCAATATCATTGCCGGGACACACTCCGGTGTCCCGCAACCCGAGGGGTTTACGACTCGGTCACGAGCCCTCGTGACGAGGATCGAGCTTCCCATTATCGGCGCTCTGATTCCCATGACACCCAGAGGACATTGGCCGCCCCCGTTCCCCACTCCACTCCACCACCACCCCGCCCTACCACCTCCACCACCACCCTGAAGAAATTTTAGGCGGCTGTTCCCCCAAATTCTTCCTCAGATACATAGGACCCTGCTCTCCTCACCGAGCGCTGACATTCGGATGACCCAGAGCACCGAGTCCTCATTACTCAGATATAGGCGCCTTCACAGGTCGACATGCGACGCTTCGCCAATCGTGCCATCATTCTACAGCCAGCCAGCTTCATGCAGCCCACTCGTCACCGTTGCTTTTCACCATCCACCACCACCTCCACCAGCAGTTGATATTCAGGAGTTCCCCTTTACCCTCTTATAAGTTTTTTATCTCTCGCAAATGGGACACCGGATATTTTGTTTGGGGAGGGATTCGTGATCTAAGTACTATGTTTTGTGTTTTGTTTATCAGGTTTGGTTTTAGTAGTGTGTAGTATTTTTAGTGTGTTCCGTATATTAGTGTGTTTTGTTTCAGTTTATTTTACATCGCACTTTCATGTTCATGAGTCTTTTTGTTAGTTGTTTGATTATATTTAGACATTCTTGATTATATTTCAGACATTTTTGCATATATAGTGATCGTGACATGTGTGTGCATTTTGACATTGAGACTCACTTTGGATTGAGTTCACTATAAACTTGTTCAAATGCATACATTTGCTTGATGCTCCTAATTAGGTCAATAGTTAAAAAGGGCTAGCGAATCAATTCCGGTAGTCAAGAAACCGCCTTCAAAAACCCTATCACACTCACACACTAGTGACTTTCGAGTATGCATAAGTGCCGAACTAAATACTAAAGTTCGATCAACTCAGGAGATTCAACCATTTGAGTGATTGACACCTAATCAAAAAAGGTCACATCGAGCCCCAACCAAAAGTAGAAAAATACAAAACAATAGAAAGAAAAAAGAAAAAAAGAAAATGATAAAAATAGGTATATGCATGGGAATAGTTTAGATCATCCAATCGAATCCCGCACGCCCCGAGGGCCTATCAAAGCCTAATGCCCCGAGCCAACCGGTCGAGTCATTGACTTCACCGCCCGCTACATGGGACATGTAAGATGGATCGCTCACGCAACCTAAGGCTAATGCAGCTCGTCAGTGTTCGGTGAAGTTTGAAGGAATTTAATGCCCGGTGCCCTTAACCAATCAAGCGGGAGTCACCAATGGATCCCCGCCATGAACACTTCGCTAAAACTTCGGGTAATTGTGTCTTCTTCCATTTTTGTTTTGGTACATGTGACACTTGTGTACGTGACATAAATAAATGGGTATGCTCCTATCCTTGTCTAGTTCGCTTCTTCCTAATAGGCAAGTTGGAGCTTATGTTCGGGGTACCTGAATCAGGCATATTCGAGGTCATTCAATTATAAGCAATATTGTGGATTTTGGGAAAGGCTATCGAACACCATGAGATTTGATGCACTAGTCGGCTCACCTCTATCTCAATCGAATTTACCGAAAGTCAAATATCTCAGATGCATTCACTCAACATCGAGCAAAACAAAGGTATGTGAGTCACCCAAATCGATCCCCTATTTTTCAAGATGTGCATCACCGTTCAGTGTTAGTTACATTATGCTGCTCGTGTGTGTGTCCCGGTTTAGAGTCGGCCTCGCTTGAGGACAAGCAAGAAACTAAGTTTGGGGGTGTGATGAGTGCCTAAAATACCTTCATCTTACACTCGCTTGCTCATTATTTTCACATTTATTTTATAATAATTTGATAGTTTCGTGGCTAGATCCTCGATTTTGTGGTTCGTGGTTACAGTTCGATGGAGCCGAAAAGAACAACTTTTTGAAGCGCTGAACAATGAGGAGCAAGCGAGGGAAGGGATCGGCCACGCCGCCACGTCGCCACGCCGCGACGCCGGTCAACAATGCGTAAGTCAACGACGCCCCACGTCGCTACCGCCCCCATCGCCGCGACGCCGCCGAAAATCCGCACCTCATCATTTAAAGCACTGGATGGCTCCCAAATTAGGTATCTGAGGCGCACGAATGGAGGCACAGTTTCGAGAGCAGAGTGACACCGACTTCACAAGCGTCTCAGAATCAGAACGCTTTCATTTTCTGATATTTTCTGATATTAGACGATGTCTTCTTTATTAAAATCAGCTTCATCTTTTCTTCCATTATGTTCTGTATCTCTTTCTAGGGTTACATCAAAACCCTCGTCACGTACAATGGATTAAAGTTTGATCTTCATGTTATTCAGCTTGTTATTAATTTGTCACATCTACTCTATACCTCGCATTTCACCATATGTTAATGTCCGCCAATGTTAGCATAATCGCACCGGAGATCCGAGATTCGAGAGACAGGGTATTCAGGATTTAGGTAGAGTAGAAGCCTTTAGCCGATTCTGTTAATAGAGTATATTCAACCCAAGGTTTGAGGTTAGAACATTTAAGCATTTATCACCGAGTCGATAGAGATATACCGATTCTATTCACGAGTACAAGTGATATACCTCGAGAGAGGATATTCGTAGGCAAGATCACCTCGCTATCGATTATTATTATAAATATATTGAATAACAATATCTTTAGAAAAGTAATCAATTGAACGTGATAGGGGGAGATTTAACCCTAGGCGCCCACACCATTAATTCACTAGAATCAATAACTTAGTTGCAGTTTCCTTACTTAAATTCTACCCTAAAATCATTTATTCGTATATCGTCTCGAAAGTTAACCTGTAGTCAATTCACCTTTCCCCCCGTGGGATCGACATCCCGCATTTCTAAGTACACTATATTACTTGGGGCTACGCGTGCACTTGCGCACATATGCATTCATTATACACACCGCGTTTTCGGCCTGTCACACAACAAGAAACACGCAATGCATGCAGTGGTCTAAACCCGTCCCAAAAACTCCTAGGTAATCACCCACCTAGACCCCGATACCAACCTGTGACGCTAGCATTAGATACCGAGTACTAGGTAATCATAAACCTAAGCCCTAACACCAAGCTGTGATGCTTGTACCAAACAAATATTCCTGTGTAATTCGTGATACCTTAACCGATACCGTCGCGGACGTCCCAAATCCTCGGGGTCTTTTTTTTCGCATCGGACAAGTCCGGTCGCTGACAAAGAAATCTCTCACGCGACAGAATGCCTCTGTGCTCACGCCGCTGCGGCGCTGCATCCCGGCGCCGCGGCGCGCATGCCCATCGTGCGCGCCGACTCGCCGAGAGAGTGGTCGCCAAGACACGCCCGCTTTCATGCACGCATCCCAACACGTGTCGCAGGCACGCCTGCAGCGCTTGTCGCCACGCGCCAGCCGTTGCGGCCAACTCGCCGCACTGGCTATGCCATGTCGCGACACGACCTCCACGTCAAGACCCAAACTCAATCACGACTGACTTCAAAGGCGACTGAATGTCGACGCTGACCCGGAATGTCGCTGTGTCAGCAACATGGGAACCCTGCTCTACTCTAAGTCCTGTCGCTGGCTGCATTCCCCTACCGTAGCGCTGGGTCCGGGTTTGATAAGGCGCATGGCCTCGCTCTTCACGTACTCACTTTGTCGCGGGAGAAATTCTCCTTCCTCGGGTTAATCTATCACGACAAAGAATTTGCTTTGTCGTGATATAATTTCTCCTTGCCTTGGCCAACTCTATCACAACATAAAAATATTATGTCGCGACACAAGAACCCTGCCCAAGGCCAAACTCTGTCGCGACATAGAAATACTCTGTCGTGACAAGGAACTCCTGGCCTTGACCAACTCTGTCATGACACAAAATGCTGTGTCGTGACACAAGGCCCTTTGGTCTTTGCCACACTTTATCGCAACATAGAATACCTTGTTGCAACACAACTCCTTGAAATCCTGTAATTACAGTACAAATCTCTGTCGCGACACGAAATCTCTTGGCCTTGACCAAGCTCCTGTCGCAACCCTGACCTCTACTCCTAGCCGCTCCTGGGTCGCGTATGGAACTTTGTCGCGACATTGTCAATGCATGTAAACAAAACACACGGCGACACCAGCGCGACCTTTCACGCACGTAAAACCGAGAAAACAACTCGCGCAAATCCAGAAACAACCCCTATCGCAACCTATAGTTGCCTACAGCTCGCGAACCGTGTCGCGATTACGTGAGAACCATGTCGGACACGCCGTGAGCCGTAGCTCGCCGCGACCTAAACTTGCCAACAAAAGAGCCATTCGGGGCCATTTCGCACCTCCGTTCCTCTCAATTACTATAGTGAAATTCATCACTTTATACATTTTATATAGACAATATAAAATACAGGAAAACTTTCCAACACAATATTGAACAATTCAAAATAAATTTTTATTACAAAACTTCTCATTTACATAAACAAAAACTGGGTTTTCTGCCCAAAATTTTACAAAACACAGTAAAGCCAAATTCTGGTCTTTTTCTCAACTAAGATCTTGGATGTGTTTCATCCCCCAGTGTACCTCTAGTACCTGAAAATATTTCCCATGATGGGGTGAGCAATGCCCAGTACATGAATTCTCCTACAAGGGCTACCTCCCACCTAAGTGCACATGCAATGGCAAACACACACACATTCAAGTAAAAATATGCACATTCCTACTCGAATGTCTACATGCCATGCCCATGTCTCGAGTCCTCACCAACTCCCTCACACATGCATTTGACATGTATGAAAAAATGTTTTCAAAACAAAAGATTTTTGTTTTTGAAAACTCATTGGACAATCTCTGATATCAAAATTTATTGAACAACCATCCGATATAATTTATTGGATATACTTTGATAAAATTTTGTTGGACAACCCTCCGATATAATTTAGTAGACATACTTCGATAAAATTTTGTTGGACAACCCTCCGAATAATTAAGTGGATATACTCCGATAAAATTTTGTTGGACAACCCTCCGATATAATTTATTGGACATACTCCGATAAAATTTGTTAAAAAACCATGTCATGCACTCACACTCGTTTCACGCGATGTCCTCGTGCATGTGAAATGCGGAATGTCATTTCATGTCAATTCATGTTACATGCATGATGAGTACTACATGTAACATAAATAAATCATGGATAATTATATTTTCTACATATAATTCACATCCACCAAGTATCTCACGTCAATACATCATATAATCATATATTAACATGATTTTCACACAACCAACATGTTATTCATTTTTTTTAGCAATAACACATAAAATTAGCACACACTGTTCGAAATTCAGTCCCGGACTACCCGAAACAAAGCCCCAGTACCTGTTCAAATCTCCAAAAATTTTTGGATTCAAACAACACTGGCCACCACTACCAAAGAAAACCCATGCCATTAAATGACTCTGTAATTCAAGAATAACCAAAGTAGTGGAGAAAAAACTCCCCACCTCTCGGGCTCGCGAAACCCCGTATTTCTCGTAGACTCCACGCAAAGCCTCGCCTTGTAGATGAACTTGCCTCTTGTCTCGACGAAAACCGACTACCCGATTCGTGAACTTAGAGAGAAGGTGGAGCTTCTCACTCATCTTTTCTTTTTCTTTCCTTCCTTTTTTTTCCCTTCTCTCCCACTCGAATTGATCCACTTGATTCAAGTGGGAAATTTTTTCCCACCTTCTCCTTGCCACATGTCCCTTCCTCAATTGCTTTATTTATTTATCTTATTTAAAGACTTGGATTTCCTTCCTCTAAGGGTATAACACATGGTCTCCATGGGTCACCCCTTAGACTTCCGCTTATGTTTTGACTTATCTCTCCACAAAACACGTCCTAATGTGAGCTATGGATCTTTTCCTTTTTACTATTCATATGCCATGTGTCACATGGACACATGCATTAAGTGGCAATTGCCACACCACACGACTCTCATGCCATGTGCACCCCTCACAAGCTTCCATGTGGTAGCTATATGGTCATGCTATGTAACACTACTCCTCAGGGTCAAATTCTCGACACTCGATATCTGTGAAAACATCAAATTTCGTCTATATCAATTCGACCGAAATTCGACCGGTAACTAGATTTTATGCAGAGATCATTCTAATCTGAAGTCCATTTAGTCATCCGAGATCTAGAAAAATTCAAGGTTTTCAACCTATACTATTGCGGCAATTACCGCTTTGCCATTTTTCAGAAAAATTGAATTTTTCCCGGGTTTTACATATCCTCTAGGAAGTGGCGTAGCCATTTAGCCTCTTCCCCACATTTGTCTAGGGCAATAAACTTAGATTTCATTGTGGATATGACAATAACCATTTGTTTTGAGGATTTCCATGAGACTGCTGCTCATCCTAATGTAAACACATAACTACTCTAGGATTTTAAGTCTTTATCATTAGATATCTAATTAGCAGCATTGTATCCTTCAGTATAATAGGATATTTAGTAAAATGCAGCCCATAATCACGAGTAAATCGTAAGTATTTTAATACTCTCATAATTCCTTGCCAATGCTTGGCTCCTAGATTACTCATGTATTTTCGGGCTATTAATCGTATAGACTATGTTTGTCTTGTACAACTCATTAAGTACATTAGAATGCCTATTACCTTAGAGTATTCTACTTGAGAAACACTCTCTACTTTATTCTTGGAGAGATGTAGAGTTACATATACCGGTGTTTTGGCTATATCCGAATTATCTTTGTCAAACTGTCCAAGAATATTGTCAACATAGTGTGATTGACTTAAAATGAGTTCATATGATATTCTTTTGATTTTTATCCCTAATATAACATCAGCTAGTCCTAAGTCTTTCATATTGAACCTTGAATTCAACATGTTCTTAGTAGATGCAATCATCTTATCATCACTATCGACAATAAGTATGTCATCTACGTACAGACATACAATGACATATCCATGTTCTATATCTTTGATATACATACACTTGTCACATTCATTAATTTTGAAATCACGTGACATCATTACATTGTCAAATTTCTAATGCCATTGTTTGGTGCTTGTTTTAGCCCATATAATGATTTCACTAATTTACAAACTTTCCTTTCTTGTCCAGGAGTAGAAAAACCCTCAAGATGCTCCATGTAGATTTCTTCATCTAAATCTCCATTTAGAAAAGTTGCTTTTACATTCATTTGATGTATTTCAAGATTTCTTAGTGTAGTAATTGCAAGCATCATCCTTATGGAATTTATTCTCGTCATAGGAGAATATGTGTCAAAATAATCAAGGTCTTAAGTTTGTTTGTAGCCTTTGATCACAAGTCTTGTTTTGTACTTGTCAATTGATCCATCTACTTTCCTTTTCCTTTTGAAAACCCACTTGGAACTTAAAGGTTTACAACTTGGTGGAAGATTCACTAGTTCCCAAGTATGTTTATGTAATATGAAATTAATTTCATTATTAATGGCTTCTTTCCCCATGAGACACTCTGTAGAGTTCATTACTTCTTTGAACGTCTGACCCCTTCGTGCACATATGTCATAAAATCTTAACCAAAAGATTTTTCTATCCTTGCTTTTTTGCTACGTCTAGGTTCTAGCACATGGTCTTTATCTTAATCATGACTATTTCCATTGATAGTCTCAAGCACTTGTTTCAATGAACTTGGCTCTTCTTTGGATCTACACGAAAATACATCTTCAAAGAAAGATGTATTCCTCGATTCCATTATAGTGTTCTTGTGAATATCTGGGATATTCGACTCATGGACAAGAAATCGATAGACAGTTTGTTATGTGCATAATCAATGAAAATGCAATCAATAGTTTTAGGTCCTATTTTCACCTTTTTAGGTGGAGGAAACACTCGCAAGTATTTATAGGATGACTGTCATCCTCTCCATGACTCATATGGAGTCTTCTTTGCTTTCTTTGTTTGTACTATATTCAAAAGGTAATTAGCGGACAAAATGGCTTCTCCCCACTTGTTTTAAGGCAGATCAGAACTTATCAACATTGCATTCATCATTTCAGAGGCAATTTTCTCACCACTCCATTAGATCGTATTTAATAAAATGTGGGTTTCATGTGTAATATCATGTTGAGCACAAACATCAACAAATGACGATTCATACTCATTGTCTCAATCACTTCTTAGCACTTTAATTTTCTTGTTGAGTTGATTCTCAACCCCGTTTTTATAGAGAGCAAATTTCTCTATTGCATCACCCTTACTTTTGAGTAAGTATACATAACAATACTTGGTGCTATCATCAACAAAGGTAATAAAATATTTATTACCACCTCTTGTTTGTACAAATTTCAAATCACATATGTCACTATGGATTAAGTCAAGAGGTTCAATGTGTCTTTCAACCCTTTGAAAAGATGACTTGGTCAATTTTGCTTCAACACAAGTTTCACACTTATGTTTTGCATCAATTTGGAAAGTTTGTATATGATTTAAGTTAATTAATCTGCGAAATGTATCATAATTAACATGTCCTAATCTACCATGCCATATATTAGACAACTCAAGCACGTAAGTAGAAGCACTAGCTTTATTCATGTTTGACTTAATAATAGTCATTACATTCAACTTCCACATACCATGGCTCATATACCCTTTCCCTACGTACATTCCATTTTTGGATAGTACAAACTTGGTTGACTTGAACACCAACTTCAAGACCACCTTTCCTTGACATTTGATTTCAGAGGTGGTAGAGTTTCCTATGTACACATTTTCCCTAGTCTTAGTTGGTTCAAATGTGGAGAACATCTTCTTCTCTGAACACATATGGCAAGTAGCACTAGTGTCAATCCACCATTCTTTGGGATTGGATCCCACCAATTTCACCTCAGAGATTACTACTGTGAGGTCAATGTCAAACACATCCTTACTGATGCCATCAATCACATTAGCTTCTTTGGGTTTGTTCCTCTTTGGCAGTCTACAATCTATAGATTTGTGACCTTGCTTCCCATAGTTGAAGCATTTTCCTTGAAACTTCAGCTTCTTAGAAACTCCCCCTTTAGGTCCTAACTTAATGCCATTTCCTTTGTTGTTGACTTTCTTGAACTTATAACCTTGACCAAGTTCCACAAAGTTAGCATTGGCCTCCCTAGGATTATGTGTCCATTTTTTCTCAGATCCTCTATTGTCTTCTTTGATGCGAAGTCTAATAATAAGATCTTCGATGCTCATTTCCTTTCTCTTATGGTTGAGGTAATTTTTGAAGTCTTTCCAAGTCGAAGATAGTTTCTCAGTTATAATTGTAACTTGAAAAGGTTTGCTCAACATCATTCCCTTAAAATGTATCTCATAGAGGATTACTTGAAGTTATTGGACTTAACTGACCAGGGTCTTGGAATCTACCATTTTATAATCGAGGAAACAACCCACAATAAACTTCTTGGCCATAGCATCCTCGATTTTATATTTTCAGTCTAGTGATTCAAATAGCTCCTTAACTGTTTTCTTATCTAAATACACATTGTATAAAAAATCAATTAAAGCATTCATGACATAGTTCTTGCATAGAAAGTCAAAATGTTTCCAAGCATCCACAACACTGATGACTTGGATTTCACATTTATCTTTTTTGAGTTTAGGAGCTTCTTCAATTAAGAATCTCGCAATATTCAAAGTGGTCAAATAGAATAACATATTTTATTGCCACATTTTAAAGTTAAGTTCGTTGAACTTCTCTAGTTTTTCTCCATGTAAGATAAAGATAGACACAACAGTAGGCACCATTGGAACTTGTGCCACAGTAGGGGTCTCTAGTTGGGCAGATGCAGGGTGGAACTACATTATTGGAATCAGAGTCAATTTCTTTGCAAAATTGTTGAAAATGTGTCAATTTTCTATTCCTAAAACCAATTCTCATAATAATTGAAAATAACGTGTAATAGACTATTTCCAGGAAATACTGGTGGAGTATAGAAACCTAGGTCAGAACCAACCTCCTTAGACAAAATATTCAGTTCCTAAAAAAGATTTGAGGGGTTACAAATAGTCTTGCTTAAAATCAAAACTCCTTAGACAAAAAGTTCTTTTTATCATAATTTCCAATTTTCTAAGACAAAAAAAGAATTAACACAAGCACAAAATGAGTTTAGAGTTTAGCCTAGTAAATTTATCTCCTTATCACATATTCCTTACAAGGAAAACCACAACTAAGTATATAGCTTAATGATTGACGCTTTGTACTATGAACCCAAAAGTCATAGGTTCAAACATCTCCCTTGTAATTTTATAACAAGGATTTTCCAAGAAACCAATTTGTTTGTTTTGTTTCAAACCTTTTTCTTGTAAAAGGATTTTTTTTTTTGTAACATCAAACAATTTTTTTTTCCTAAGGGAAAAAAGAACAACTTCTCCCTTTTTTTTTTTTTCCTTCAAGATTCTTTGCCTTTTCTGAAAGTTGTTTTCCAAAAAGAATATTTGTTTGATTTTTTTCCCTTAACCAATACCTAAAGGGTTTTACTTCCTTTTCAAAAGAAAATAATCTGTTTTTTTTTTAATTTTTTTTTATTAAAAGGATAAACAAGAAAACATAATATCATTTCTTTCTTTTTTTTTAATAAAAACTAGATGAATGTTTTCTTTCCAACTGAAAAAGATTATGGTCAACACCCAGAATTTCCTTTCTTTTCCCAAACATTTTTTTTTCCACCGAATTTTTTCTCAAAAAAGAGTCAAATTCTATCTAAAAAAAGGCTGGTCACAAACGGTCCTACGTAAAATTCAAACTTTTTTAACAAATTTTCTATATCGTAATTTTTAATTTCCTAATACAAAAGGAATTGACACAACCCACAAATTGAGAGTTTAGCCTAATAGGCTTTATCTTCTCATCATATATTCCTTGCAAAGATAATCACAACTAAGCATGTAGCCTAAGGTTAGAGCTTAGGAGCCATGAACTAAAGGCCGCTTGGCTCAAACCTCTTTCTCGTTATAAAATTACTAGGTTTCTCAAACCCACACCGTGGCTCATGCACAAACCCAATCAATGCATCATCAAAGGTTATTTTCGACTTAATGCCTAAGTCAATAGCTTCAAGATTGTACTGGTTATTTTTAAAAATTTCACGACTTATCACGAAAATTTTTTAAAAAGTTCGAATGTAAAATGAATATTCGACTTTTTCTATTCGTGCTCATTTTCCACAAAAATAAAGAAAACTCAATCATTACCCAACAAAGAAGCAAGAAATAGGCAATATATATTACTGTGGACGACAACTTTATGCTTACAGACGACTAGCCTCCCATCCCCGACTGAGCATTGTTTATTTTTCAATTCCCAAACTGTCTTCATTTAAAAATTAACAGTACATATATTTAAAATTCCAAACTTACCCCATTTACATTTGATTTTGTTTTTATTTTTTATTTTAATTTTTTTATATTTGCTTTTTTTTTATTTTTATTATATTAAAATTAATATTTTTCATAAAAATAAAATAGCATGACCTTTTATATATTATTTATTAAAAACATTATGATAATAATAATTATTTATATTGGGAATATAAAATAAATAATAAAATATTATTTTTAAATATAATCTGGCTGTGGCTTATTATTAATATTTTGAATACACTGGGCTCATATCAAGCTTCATTCGGTCCGTTTTCTCGCCCGAACAATTTATTTCTTTTTTAGTTCAGCTTTATTTTAAATTAACTTAACCTAAGCTATTTCTTCGACAGATTTTAAAGAAAATCTCGTCCCGTAGTCACCGACAACTTATCACTCGTGAAAATCGTAAAATTTCCACTTGTCTCGTAATTCAACGAAACTTTTCTCTGGTCACTGCATTTCTGTACGAGACGAATTTAATCTACAAGTACTGCTTTCATCCGAGATCGAGAATTTTCTAGGCTTCCCCGAACCCTTATGACAATTTATTATTTTAGTAACATTTTGTCATTTTTTTAAAAATTTCTAATTTTCGCTACTGCAGTGAATAATACCTGAACCCGTCTCGGATTTGAGAAAATAAACTCAAACCCGTTAAAAACCCGATTAAAATTAAATTAAACATGTGCCATTAAGAGCGAGGCGGGACGAGAACCCAAAATAATTCGTCTCATTGTCATCCATACTCACTACCTAATGTTAAAAACAAACAACTTAATACTTAATGCTATTAAGTAACACATTCAAGATTAAGCTCAAAACTATTCCAGATAAGAAAAACAAACACCACCTACATGTTTAGTTATAGTTTTCCTTGCGAGAAATATATGATGAGGAGATAAGCCTACTAAGCTAGATGAATGGACCATTTATGACCCCTCCAATCTTTCCTTAAAAGAAAATATCCTTTCATTTTTTTAATAAAAACTAGATGAATGTTTTCTTTCCAACTAAAAAAATATTATGGTCAGCACCCAAAATTTTCTTTCACAGACAAATTTTTTTGTCCATTCTTTTTTTTTACTCTAGCCAACCAATCGTCGTCTTCTCCCTTTATGATCAACCTCTTTTTTTTTGTTCTCTCTTCCCTTTACTGTTTTTGTTTTAAGACTGTTACAATATAATACATAAATTAAAGACAAAAGGAGAAGAAACAAAATACAACGAAAGGAAATGGAGATCAGACCGAGTTTTGTGCAATCACAATCTCCTTAAAACAGTAACGCACCTTCTCCAAGGGTACTTTAAGACTTTGACAATGTCTGCTTCTTATGATATAACGGTTTTCTTTGAATGACGACAACAACACACACCTTATTTGCAGTCACTCTCAGTGAATTGGCTATGTCTGTATCTCTATCGATGTCACAGGAAATCTGACAAAATCAGTTCCAGAGATTTTTCTTCTTCTCAAAAAAGAGTAAAATCCTCAAATAGACAGAGGTATGAACAGCCAAGCCATCAATATGACTTCTGACTGTTTCAAGATCAACAAAAGAAAAACGAATAAATATGCATAAATAGAATTTAAAGGACTTTAATTCTATAATACGAAAGTTTAAAAAAATAAACAAAACGTTTCACTATTTTAAATACATTCAAACAAATAAAATTCAAATAAGAAGTGGTTGTTCTACTGTCCTCCATCATTTTCAAATTCAGGTACTAGACAACTGCAGGAAGCTTTTGAATGAAATCCTAAAATTCAAAAAGAGGCACAGAACCATATGAGAGAACACGAGGAAGTGCACGATGCGAAACAAGCCTGACCAATGGGTCGACTCAAACTCGAAAACTCGAGCTCGAACTCGAACTCAACTCGAGCTCAAAAACTCACTAGCTTGAAAAATGAAGTTCGAATCGAACTCGAAAACACAACTCAACTCGACTCCAAGCTCCTCAGCCTCAAACTCAAACCGAACTCGAACTCGGCTCAAACTAAATAAATATATTTATAACTAAATAAATAATAAAAATTTATGATTTTTTAAGAATAAAAAAATAAAGATAAATTATTTATGCCATCCCCTAAAGTAGAGATATAAATTTTTTTTTAAAATTTTAAAATTTCATATAAAAAAAATTCGAGTTTCTCGCGAGCTTTTCGAGTCGAGTTATGAGTTACTCGACTTGACTTGTTAACACTTCGAGTCAAGTTCACTCGAGCCGAGTTTTAATAAAGATTTGATCAAGTCGACTCAAAGAATACGTAGTTGTCTTATTTCTCATTAACACTCTACATCAGTAACTAATGAGTAAGCTCTCACATTTCTAGAAAGACAATCATTTAATTATTTGCTCGGATGCATTTAATGTTTTTTCTATTGTTTGTTTAATTAAACTAAATACTTTTTTAGTTACATTTAAAATCGTTATCCTCATCGTATTTGAACTCGAGACCCCTTCTATAAAGCTTTTACCTTTTAAAACGTTAAACGCTTTACCACATAAGTTATACATGATGAACAAATAAATACAAAAAGAAGAAAATAGCAATGACTTATTTAAATTACAAAAACTTCTAAAGAGTTATAACATAATTGATAATTTTTAAACATTGTTCAATAAATTGAAATATTAAATTTTTTTTACTACCTCATACTTTAATTTTTTTTTTTCAACAAAAGGTTAGCATATATTTTTACTAGGAACTAATTTCTACATAGAAATAATTGTTATTTTACCTTTATAAAATGAAAAGGTTATAATCAAATGGAGACATACGATTCACTACCTTACAAACTGATATCAAAACTCAAAAGCCTTGATAGGGATCCCACAAAATTGTGAAGCTGAGATTTTGTTTTGTGTGATTCTCCCACCTATCGACCGGCTCACACGCTTTTCTATTAGGTTTGAATATCTATCATTGATACTTTCATTAAGAGTTGATGCATAGCAGAAAGAGCTTAACTGCACTGAGAGAAAGTCCTGAGTAACAATCCATCTAAGATGGTACCGGGCCCGCGAACGTCCGCTCTTCTGGTGCGCAATGATAATGATCCTACATCTGCTCCATACAGCCACAAGAGCACAATCCATGCCCTCTACCACTGTGTCCTGTTTTTCATTTAGACTCTTATTGTCAGAGTGTCCGCCCTGCCCGCAGTGATCGCTATAAAGAAAACAAACATCATCCCAAATTTGATTGCATAAAACAAATAGCAGAAATAATATGAATTATTATATTTTAAGACAAACATTATCAAAGAGACAGCAACTAGGTGGATGTGGCCTCTTTTGAAGTTTGATCTATAGCACCAAATATTCAGGCTCCGTTTGGAACCCTGAAAGTATTAGGAAAAGAAAAAAAATATACTAAGACTATTCAAAACCCGAAAAGTACTAAGGAAAGGAAAAAAAATACTAAGAAAAATGATTTCTTATGTTTGGTTTCACATATGAAAAATATAAAATTAAATTAAATATAATTAAATATTTTTAAAATTTTACATATTTTTAAATTTTTTGGTCCTTATATAATAAAATAAAACAAATAAAATGAGTTTGAATAAATATGTAGAATTAATATTTTAATTTTAAATCTATATTTTATTTTCCTTCAATTTTATTTCCTTTCATTTTTCCTTCTTTAGTATTTTCTGGGTTCCAAACCCGATCCTAAGAAAATATTTATTCTGTTTGGTTTTTTTTATCATGAAAAATATAAAAGAAAGTCAAATATAATCAAAATTCCTTAACATTTTACATAGTTTAAAATTTTATAGTTCTTATATAATAAAAATAAACAAATAAAATAAGATTAAATAAACATATATAATTAATTTATTAAAGTTTAAACCTATTTTTTATTTTCCTCCAAATTTTCTTTATTTCAAACTTTCCTCTCTATTTTATTTCCTTAGTACTTTTCGGGTCCCAAACGAAGCTTAAAATAAACATACCATGCAAAGAAAACATCTCAAAAGCTCCTTCATGAGATCAAAATAAATATAAAACAAATTTTTGCCTAGAATTGAATTTTTTTTTCTTCATAGAAAGGACAAAAGTTTCAATATACCCGTCTTTTGTTTTTGTTTTTTTTTTTTTTTTGAATATTAAACTTATTGTCACCAAATTGAATATGACAGGAAAAGAAAAAGCAGTTGACATTTACCTATCTTAGCTGGAGCTTATTACAACCTTTGACCATTTCCCTTCTGGTTAGATCGGCTGGAGATCGGTGACTTTTTTTATCTCGGTTTAATCTGATTGGATCATCAGTTCGATCCCTTAAACCATAAATCGATAACTTTTTCGATTCAATCATCGGTTCGGTTTTTTATCATCATACCCAGAGAAGTGAGATTTTGAAGCACATTTCCTGAAATTGGCTCTAATTGCTTGCAATTTCAAATAAAAAGTATCTCATGGGAGGAGAAAAAGCTACCCCTTGGAATGGACTTGAGAGATGAATATCCTTAAACATGTACTTTTCAAGAAGACAGTATTCTGCACAAATTGAAAAAAAGTATGTAACCTCTGTTAGAGACTCTAGATTTTGGCGATCTTAATGATCAACTTCTTAAAGCTTTGTCCAAAAATAATCTTTTTCAAAAAAATAAAAAATAAAAAATCTAAATTAACACATGTTTCAAAATAATGTTTAAATCAAGCAGATCTTTCATTAAACCGTAATCGGATGACTACGCTTTAAATTTTTAAGTTAAAACTGTACTTACCAATCACGGTTTAAAGCACTAATTTGGGCATTTTTTTCCTCAAATTTATACTAGATTGATATTTTTTAAAACAAAAACTCCTTAAGAGTGGTGGGTGGCAGCTTCTCAAAGTGTTAACATCCTTTCACTTCAAAGTTGTTAAATGGATATGATATTTGAATTAAACCCAAATTTTACAAGCTTATCAAAACCTGTTTTGGCAAAGAGGTTTGTCTTGAGCCACGCACTTATATCTCATTTTATTGACTAAAATCCAATGGCGAATTTATTTGATTATTATCCTCCACGCATGGAGTATGTGGGAGCCAAGACGTGAGGGATGATGTTGAAGGTATGATATTCGTGTTAAACCTAAATCCTTCAAGTTTGAGCTTTTAGGAGAATCGATCGATTAACAAATATGCACCTCTATTTTGGAAGAGCACACTACTGGATGCAAACTTATTAAACTATGGTAGGAAGACCTGCCTTTCAAAAAACAAGGGAAAAGCTAAGGGCACACGTTCACGGCAATTAGAGGTTTTGAGTGCAAAACATTGTAGCTTATGGTTGACCATGGAAACCCCTAATTACATAACAAAAGGGAGACTCGAATATTATAGAGAGAGTAGTAGTTAGTGTGGAAAATTATGTAAATCAGATTTTTTAGGAAAGAATCAAAGTCAATAATCTAATTCTAGAATTAGCTATGAGAAGTAAATAATCAAATCCCAAAATTTAGGGAATTGGTTATGAGAACTTCCTTTTTCAATGTACAAAATATGTGTACATGTAGTGTGTTATAAAGGCTGTACAGAATCATTCAGAAATTAATAAAATTTCTAGCTCAATTCGGTTTTCTTCGATCTTAGTTTTGTTTTCTTCATGATATCAGAGCTTGGTTTGACAGGAGGTCCTAAATTCGAACCACCTTTTTGCAATTTATTCCCTTTTTGTTGTTTTGAAAGTCCATGAAGGACTCTATTTGGTTTATTTAACTCTCCACGTGCGGGCATAGAACTGCATGTGAGGGAGGGGGTGTTAAAGGTATGATATTCATATTAAATCTAAATCCTATAAGCTTGAGCTTTTAGGAGAGTTGATCGTTTAACAGTTAGTAGATAGATCCTTTGAAGGAAGATTATGGAAAAGTGGGAGTACCTGATTGAAGCTGTTACTGTTGTACAATGTCACTTATTTCCATGCAAAGGATGTTGGTGATCTTGCAACAATCTTTTCCTTTGTCCTTGAGGCACCTCTTTTTTAGAGTTCTACACTGGTTGATCACAAGTCTTTCAAGTGTTGATGGCAACCCTGCTCTTGGCAAAAGGATTGTTAAATGAACAACTCCTAAAATATTAAGGTTGTAGGATTTGAGTTTAATATGAATATCATGTCTTTTAACACCCGCACATGAAGAGTTAAACAAACCAAATGTAAATTCCTCACACTTTCTCAAATCAACAAATGGAGATTCAAATTGCAAAGAGGTGGTTTGAACCTGTGACTCCGCAAGAAACCAAAGCTCGATACCATATTAAACGACCAACTCGCTTAAAACCAAACTTGTCGGATTCGTGGCTGCACATTTAATATCATGCCTTCACGCACTCTCATACCCGCACGCAGTCAACAAACCAACAGCCTTCAATGAGCTTTCAAATCAACAAATAGGAAATAAATTGCAAAGAGGTGGTTCGAACCCAAGACCTCTTACCTAGCCAAGCTCTGATACCATGTTAAATGACCAACTCTCCTACAAGCTCAAATTTGTTGGATTTGGGTTTAATATGAATATCATGCCTTTAAAACACCCTTCCTCACGTGCAGTCCCATACCCGCACATGGAGAGTTAAATAAACCAAATAGAGTCCTCCATGGACTTTCAAATCAATAAATGGGGAATAAATTGCAAAGAGGTGGCTCGAACCCAGGACCTCTTATCAAGTTGCTTTCGATACCATGTTAAACTTATTAAACTTTCCTAAGTCTGCTTGTAGGATTCGAGTTTACCGCGAATATCACGCCTTTAACATAAGACATGCTCCCCCCACCCTCGTGTTTACTAATATAATTATATTTTATTAATTAGAGTGTAGAGGTATGTAACATAATCACCTAACAACCACCAATCGTTAGGGGGTTTTACGTTCAATTTGTTAATTATGTTGGTAAGAATTTGGAAAAACACATGAAATCAATGCAAGTGAGGTGAGACAATGAGAAAAAGAACAACCTTGGATATATGCCTCTTTTGCACATTTTGAACTGCTTGGCATAGTAGTTGCTAGTAGAAAGGGTCCTCTCTAAGTCAATAGTAATTACAATGTCATGTAATTAGTCAAAAAAAATTGTAAATTCAAGGGAAAAAATACGAGAAAGTTGAAAAAAACCTGAGGAAATGCAATGGTCAGTTTAGAAGTTGGAGAAATTTATACTTTTCCCATTTTTGCAAAACATATTTCCAAGAAGATGGCAGAATCCCAAAAAACCAACGGAGTATTCCTAAGTGATTAAAGCACAAAACAAAATGAACTAAAAGGGATTCTTTGATCTAATAAGATTCAAATTTAAATTGGCATGAAATGGAACTATAAAAAAAAAAAATCATAAATACCTTTTAATAATTAACAATGATTTAAAAAGTGTACTGGGTTTAAGCAAAAAGAACCACCAGATATAAGGCCTCTGCCCATCCCTTGGCCGTGCAAGTGAAGTTGTTATCGAAATTTGTTAGCCTTCAAATTTTTCCTCCGGACCTGATAAGGAAAAAATTATACATGAAACTGGAATCAAAATGTAAACCCCAAAATTAAAAAGAATGGTGCATTTGGTGCATCTCTGTAAATTCCACTAGCCATCAGAATATGAAGGCATTATCTTAGAAATGGTGAAATTGAGTTCTATTAGAACTTACAATTGAATGCATTAATACATAGAAAATGGAAGTATTATTCCTTTAGAAATGGTAAATTGAGTTCTATCAAAATCTACAATTGAATGCATTAATACACACCTCCATTTTGGAAGAGATACGTTAAATGCGGACTTAATATAATTGTGCAGGTTGCCTTCCAAAAGCAAGGAAAAGCTAAAAGGCACACATTCAAAGACACGATATTTTGAGCACCAAACATTGTGCTGTTATTGCTGACCACGGAAAACCCTGATTACATAATGTGGAGAGTCAAATGAGATATCAACAGAGGGAGATATTGAAAATAAACGATCACCAAGTGCAAGCTCAAGCTTGTAGGATTTGGGTTTAATATAAATATCATGCATTTAACACACTCCCTCACGTGCAGCCCCATACCTGCACGTGGAGAGTCAAACAAACCAAATACAGTTCTCCGTGAACTTTCAAATCAACAAATGGGGAATAAAATATCGAGAGTGTACCAACCCAGGACCTCCCGCATTAAACCAAGCTCGATTCATGTTAAACGACCAAATCCTCCTGTTCAAGTTTCAGAGGGATTTTGAGTTTATGAATATCATGCCTTAACGCTTAGTAACAACTCAAGGAAGAATATGGAGAATCTGGGTACCGATCAAGTTGTTACTACAGGTAATGTAATCTATTTCCACATAAGGGATGTGATAGGCCTCAAGCCCAATCGAAGAGCCCAACCTAAAAAACCGGTCTGATAGGTGGGAGAACCTTTCAAGATTAAGTATCACTCCACACTCTTATAGGAATCGATGTGGATCATCATTCCATACCCTCAGAGAAACAAAATGTCCGCCTTTGACCATTATCCACTGTAAGGACTCACACTGGATAGCATTCATTCCTCGAATCTCAATCTGGGGCAATTAGGTAGTCTTCTTCCAGTAACCCCTTTCCTAGACAGTTCTCTCGCTATATACTCTGCCTCAATGAAAGCACCAATGATAGGGCCTCAAGCCCAATTGGAGAGCTTAACCCAAAAAATCGGCCTAATAGGTGGAAGAACCTCTCAAGCTTACATACCACTCCACACTCTTGTGTGGAACTAATGTGGGATCGTATTAGGAAGTGGGCGATCTGGCCACCCTTTCCTTTGTCCTCAAGTACCTCTTCTTTAGAATCGACACCGCCTGACATAAGTATTTCAAGTGTCACATGAATGCTAGCACAAAGGACTTAAGCTAGGTAGCCCCGAGTTCAAGTACGCAAGACGAGGTGGCTTCTGAGACCCAATATGGAAGCTTAAGTGATTTCAATTTCAGGAGATTCAAAAATGGAAAGAGGTGAGAGATATGGCAGTTGGGGTTGAAGATTTAAAACAAAGCAAACATCTAAGAATGGCCTTCAATCGCGAGCTCATCCAGAGAGGTGAATGTGTGGAGGTCCCACCCAGATAGAGGCCACCTTATATTCTTACCATTTGAAATGGCAAGTGATTCAGTCAGTTCAATAACGCGGGAGAAGGATACTACATCCGGACAATTACATGCACTCCAAGGAACTAATAGATGGAATATTTCAGAGCATTTCCCGAAAAATTCCGCCTAATTGCCTGTGAATGCAAAACCGAAAGTCTTTCAAGTGTGGAGCTAAAAATAGCTCGAATGGACTTCAGAGATGACCCATACATCTAGTCGTTCAAACAAGACCGTTACGGGCTAATCCTCAGACTCCAAGCCACAATCAACGATCACCAAATTTCTTAAGGTGGTGGGTAATCCACCTTTGGAAATCCAATAAGAGATGGACAATCATAAATTTCAAGAGACTCAGGTGTGCAACTTTTAATCATCATTCCATCAGGTAGTGTCTCCAGACTCCCATAATTTTCCACCCCAAGATATGTTAGCATAGGTGGCAAACCTGTCTCTGGGAATGGCGCGAGTTTCGGGATCAACAAACATTTAAGAGATGTGAGAGTGTGTACGCATCTCAGCTTCTCCGAGTCGGGACAAACTGTCATTTCCAAGTATTGAAGATCGCACAGCTTCTCGCTTCTTCCAAGGACAACCCCATGACACTCTTCGATCCACAAATGTCGCAAACCATCATGGAATATTTTTAAATCCTGTGCTTCCCTCAGCCCTCCAAACACTCATATATTCGCCATTATGTGTCTTCAATGGCTATCATATTATGCTTTGTGAAAGGATTCCCAATAAATAACTCGGCCTTGAAATTCTCCCCATGTTTAATCGTGAGAAGCGAAGTCAGGAATGGAAATTTCCAATCTTTGGCATCCTAGAAAAGAAGTCTCTAAAGGAAGATAATCAGATCGTGTAAGTTAGTGTTAGTTTCGCATATTTTATTAATAAAAGGTCATGGACGCAAGGAAACAACTAGGCTTCACTCCTTCATCACCCAATCTCAGAGTCGACCAATCTTCCCATTCGCATTTACAAATCTCATAAACAAGACCGGGGGTGGTTTGCGCCTTCCCATAGAACTCATCACTTATACTTTAACTTCATTCATGCCTTCAATATACAAGTACTGGAAGGTAATCCCGCCGGGTGGCAATGATGTGCGCTGCAATTTTAAGTACCACATACTCCATTTTGTAAAAAGAAGGATCTTCTACCCAATCTGGGAATACTGAGCCACCATAAGATTCAATACTTAGTCTTTTCAAACTTCGATGAGGTTGCAACCACTTACACCCTCAAACTCCGCCTTCCATTCGAATGGTCAAAAAATCTCGGCCTCCAAACCAAAAATAAAACTTCAATATTAGTTACCTCCTCCAATTTGGCCTCCATCAGGATCTATTGAATCACCACATTCTCCAACCCCGAAATGGTGCTTCTCCTCAAGATTTAACAAGTTCTTCAATTCTTTTATTCGTGATCCATTACCCTTGCTTGTGAAAAAGCCATAAAGTTTGCAAATTTTTTAACTCCGCCAACTAGCAGGCCTTCAACATAGTTGAACCACTAAAATCAAGATGTCGAAGCTTGATTAGATTTGAGATGCTCATAGGCAACTTAATGAGCTTCATACATTTGCATAATATCAATGATGGTAAATTACAAAGACCACTCACAGATTCAGGTAACCTTTTGAGCTTAGTGTGAGACAAATTAAGTTATCATAAATGCTTCAAATCACCAATTGAATTTGGTAATTCGTATATCATATAACCCACTCAAAGAGAGCACCCTCAACCGTCTCAACTTTGGCAAACAAGCCACGTAGTTTACTTTGGTACTTAAGCAGCATTCGCGCTCATCGTCAGTGATGGGTAATGCAATGAAGGTTCGCACTGTCTAGCTTGTTAAGGACTTCAAATTTTTGAACACATCATATTCATCACTTAACAAATGACAAATGCCGAGTCCTATCAAAGATTTTATGTTCATTCTCTAAATTGATACATATCTTAGCAAAGAATATCTTGAGCTAAATCACTTATCAAGTCATGCATCATGAATTTTTACTATTCGATGGTTGGAAAAAACATCTAGATAATAATTCATCAAAATAATCAACACCTACATCTTCCAGTTGGTTGTTTCCTTCTTCTACTTGACTAATTAAGCCCTCCGCCATCCATAATAAAATTAGCTCCTTTTTCTCAAATCCATAATCCCTTTGAAACAATGCACAATAAGCAAAACTGGGATAACACCACTCCTATTCCAAAATTTTCTACTAAGACATGTTCATTCATCTTCGTGGTTATGAGCGTAGCTCATCGAGAACCTTTGTCATAAAGCCACGCATTTCATGATCCTTTCGTTGAATTACTTCAAATTTGAATGCTCGCCGACATTCTTATTTTCAAATGCATGTTTCACAAATACATTCCAACGATCATCATTAGATAAAGGCTTGAGAAGATGGTGGAAGTTGTTTGCTCTCATCAGTGATGCAACGTTTGTATGACGTGTTGTTACCACAATTTTACTTCATGCGGCCCCCGACTTAAAGGGAGCCTGTAAGCGATTCCATCGCTCATAATCGTTGATGTTCCATACATCATCCAAAACTAGCAAAAACCTTTTTCCAAACAAAATTCGTTTAACTCGAGTTGCACTTGATTGAAGTCATCCCCATCACAATATTTGAATCTGAGCGATTAAAGTCCTTGAATTCATGGACTTGATCAAGAGGAGATAATGCTTTAAGAATTGCTATTGTTATTTTCACAACATCACTCTCACCTGATACACAAACCCACCCCTTTTGGATCAAAATGCTCCATTATCTCATCATCCCCGTATACCGACTGAGCAAGTGTGGTTTTCCCTATCCCACCAATGCCAACAATGGGAATCACACCAAAGTTTCTTTCGCCTCCATCATCCATTAGAAGCAAGTCCTTATTAATCTTTTTATCATAGTCCCTGTCGTGAACAGGTTCATCAATCAAACAGGTGGTGGGCGGTCATCGCTAAGTAGAAGAAGAGTTCCATCAACTCTCTCCAAACCCGCTCAATCGTGGGCTTTTCTGAGCCCTAGCCTAACATTTTTAGCCGAAAGCTCTTCTAAGCCGCTAGTGATTTCCTTAATCTTAGACCCATCTTATACTGTTAAACTCTCACATTACATGGATTGGATACTATTACTACAGCTAGTAGGGATCAGTCAGACCTTACTCATTGGTCAGTCTGATCACTCCCCGTCGCAGGCTTCTAAGGGCTAAGTCATCTAATAAGTCCTCCGCATCATAAGTGGCAGGTCTCTGAAGATGCAACCATTTCTTCACAAAGAGCGGTTACCCGCGCATTCGCCGGCTATTGAGCACTTTTATCTACAACTAAAGAATTGTCCTCTCATTTCTCAGTTCACCGACTTTCGCCATGAGCAAATCTGGAGTAAGTCTAGAGAGGCTAGCTTTTAGTAAAGAATTCAAGACTAGAGGAAAGAATAACCTATTGTTGCTTAATCTGAGCGATTCGTAGATGGAAGGTAGGTAAACAAGAGAGAAGAAGAGAAAAGTGGTGAATTGAGAGTATTAGACTTAGGGTAACTAATTGAGAAACCGAAACAATTTTGCTAATCAGGGAATAAGGGAATACAATTTTGGGAGGCATACAAGCAATGGAAAAGGATAAAGTGGAAGCGTAGCAAATTGGGTACTGAGTTACAATTGAGGGAAGCTCTCAGAAATGGAGAAAAGCACCATATTCCATGCATGCTTAGGAATGGAGAAAGCATCAGAAGAACTTTCGCCATTGTCGAAGACTTGAATTACTTTTATTCAGGGATACGAGTATTGTACCAAAATAATACTTTTTTTTTTTTTAAATACCAATCTAATCCATTTTTGAAAAAAATGCTCATACTTGTACTTGTCAAAACCCTAATTGGTGACTACGATTTTAAATTTTTTTAAAGTTAAAACCATAGTTGTTGACTATAATTTTAAGCTTGAAGTTGTCTCATAGTCACCAACTACGGTTTTAATCATTGGTTTGGGCATTATTTTAAAAAACGTATGAAATTGGTATTTTTTTTTTTAAAATGTATTATTTTGGGACAAAAATCCAAGGATACAGTGAAGATAGAACTTTGTCCCAAAATAATCTTTTTTAAAAAAGAAATTATCAAATTAACACGTTTCAAAATAATGCTCAAATTAGTGCGTCCTTATCAAAACTGTAGTTGGTGACTATAATTTTAATTTTTTTAAAGTTAAAACCATAGTTAGTGATTATAATTTTAAATTTTTTTAAGTTAGTTGAAGGTGATCACGCTTTAAGCTTAAGTTAAAACGTAGTCACCAACTATAGTTTTGGCACTACCTGACCTTTTTTCAAATTTGTACTAGATTGGAAATTTATTTTATTTTAAAGTACTATTATGGACAAAACTTATGAAGATAGCTTATTCTTTGCATCAAATTATCAAACTCAAAGAAGACACGACATTTTTTTAGAATTTAGTTTTTATTACATTTTAATGTCAATGTAGTAAACTATCTCGGATCAGAATTTGGGACCTCCCTTATGCCTTATGTTTGTTTGAAATGATAAGCACTCTACCACTTGAGCTAAGCATGATGTGTTTGATATTATGTTGTATTACATGCTCTACAAAGATCTCGAACTTAGATTCTCGTAATCTCTTCCATTTGAATCAGCCCCATTGGAAAATTAAAGAAATTAGTTTTTATTTAAAAATATTTTTCCAAATGTACCTATAGAAACTTTTCTTTTTTTTTTGACATCTATTCACTTTACATTAGATCATAGTATTCTATTCCACAAAATTTTGTCCCCATCGAGAGTCGAACACTAAACTCTTTCCCTCCCTATGCCCACTCTAACTCTTAACCACTTTAGCTAGGTATCATTAGCGAGGAAAGAAAAACTATATATGATTCTACAGTTGAACAAGTATGCTAAGTTGGGGGATATTGAAGATGCTGAGTGGGTGTTTTGAGTGTATGGACAATCATGTTGGTTGTTGGAATGCTATGATTGGAGGCTATGCACAATGTGATTATTATGGTTTTGGAAGTCTTTGATAGGGCCTCAAGCCTAATCGGAGAGCTCAACCCAAAAGACCGGCCTAATAAGTGGGAAAACTTCTCAATCTTAATTACCATTCCACACTATTGTGTGGAACCGATGTCGGATCGTATCATTCCATACTCCTTGAAAAACCAGACGTCCGCGGACGATATTCACTATGGATGACTGACACTTTGGTTAGCATTCACTGACTCATCTTTAGGCACCTGGCAATTCTTCCTGCGTAGCTTTCTACGCCATAATTAGCCTCAGAAAGCACCAATGATAGGGCCTCGCTTTCCAATCGTAGAGCCCAACCCAAAAGACCGCCACAGATTTTCTATAACCTCTCGCCTTAGCATCACTCTACACTCTTCTCGTAGAACTCATGGATTGTATCAGCCTCTCGCCTCGAATTCTCTTATATGTATTTAAAAATGGGGGAGAGTGGTATGCTTTCAAGTTTTTTTGATAGGTTGCAAGTTAAAAGATCATTTCTTGGAATACTGTGTTTTCAGGTCTCTGACAAGGTGATGATGCAAGAGAATTAGGAAGATTCTTCCATAAATTAATGTTAACAGGCTTAAATCCCAACCTGTGTGACTTTCTCAATCTTGTTTAGACATCCAGATTCTGCGATGTTATTCTTTTTAATACTATGGTCAAGTGGTAGAGCGCTTACCGTTTCAAACAAAGTGGGCCTCCGGGGCTTCAAGAATTTGACTCACAAAGATGTGGACCTTCCACGCATCATGTCTTTCTTGAAGTGTCCAACCCGTGGCTCTGACTGTCTGGTCGGTCAGAAAATGAGATAACTTCCTGGGAAAGAAAATTTTGGTAATGATAACCACGAGGGTTTGAGCCAGTGGTAATGGCCAAGCCTAAAACTCAACAAAGCTATATAACTAATTTTAATTAGCTTATATATAGAAATTAGAAAACAAAAATAAAAAACAGAAGGAATATCGAAAATGATAGCTAAGACTCACAACAGTGCATCAAGAATGCATACCTTACATAGAGCATTTAAGAGTATAATCTCCAATGAAGTATTTGGCTAGCTGCAGGCTGCAACAATGTAAAGCATTCAACAGAAACAGGCTTGCTTTTCACCCTATTATCATTTAACCTTTTTCTTATACAGTTTATTTAAAATCCTCTGAGCATCAACCTTCTTTCCTGGTTCTGCAAGGGCAAAACTGATATAGGCAAGGGTATTTCTATTACTGTATGTAAACCCTTTCTCATTCATCTCTTCAAATAATCTTTTTGCTTCAGACTGGTACGACCGTTTTAATGACTTGCTCAACCCTGGCTGCTTAGATAGTCTGTACCAGCCACAGATGAGAATGTCATAAGTTGAAGAATTAGGCGGTATCCCTCTCAGTTGCATCTCTCGCATGAGTTCTTTAGCCTGACTCATCTTTTCCCCTTGGAAAAACAACTGATAAGCACATTACAGGTACTAGTTTTGGGAGAAAAGCCTTTAGTAATCATTTCACAGTAAAATTTTATACATTCCTTCATATTTCCAATCTTACCATGGCCAGAAAGTAAATTATCATAAGTATCAGCATTCGGAATCAAGCCCCTCTCCTTCATTTGATTAACCAGTCCAGCCGCATCTTTAATAAAACTAGCAGCTGAGAGGCCCCTCAAAAGGATATTGTAGGTTTCAACATTTGGAAAAACTCCTTCAGTCAACATTTGGGAATGCACAGAAAAAGCATTCTTCAAATGGCTGCTTAAGCAATATCCTTGTATAAGGGCATTATAAGTAATAATATCCGGTGAAATGCCTTTTCCCATCATATCTTTGAACACTAAAGTAGCTCGCCTGACCATTCCTAACCTACACAAGGTACTAATAAGAGTGTTATAAGTTGACAGATTGAGTTCAAGCCCCATCCCTAAAAGTCGATTATGAATACACAAAATCGCATCAGCCCTTCTCCTCTTTGAGGATGATGCATCAAGGACAGCTTTGTGAGTAGATGGAGTAGGGTAAAACCCGATAACCAACATATCATTCAACACATCCATTGTTTTCTCAATCTCGCCAGCTGCACAATGCCTTTGCACCAGAATGTTACGAGTGATTGAATTGGGTTTCACGCATAGCCCCATCTCATTCAACAGCTTTAAAGCATTCCTAAAGTTTCCTCTTACAGTATGCATTGATCTTGGTGTTGAATGTAGCAGAGTCTGGAGCCAAACCCAGCTCTCTCATTCCAGTATAAAATGTTTCTGATTCATATTTTCCACGCTTAAACAGACCATTTATTAAGACATTATATGCAACAATATCAAAACCAGAACTCTTCTCTGTCATTTCTTGGGCCATGTTGAAAGCATCCAACTCTTTTCCCACTTTGAAGAAGCCATCCATCATAGAAGTGTAGTTCACACGATCAGGTACCAAGCCCCTAGACATCATAGCCTTTAATAACTCATTAGCTTCCTCCATCCTTCCACTTCTCTTAAAGTTATTGACAAAAGAATCAATACAAAACTGTTCTCCAATCCTACTGATCACTTCTTTAAAACAGATCAAGGGCAATTCCTTGTCGACCCGCTTTGAGATATCCATCTATTAATGTACCATAAACAACAACATTTGGCTAGATATTTCTCTGCATGCACCATCTTTGTCATGACATTGTTGGCTTCATTAAGCAGTCCTTCTGGGGTGTACCCAACAATAATTGTGGGAAGAATAAATAATCATATCTGAGAAACACATTTCTCCTCCATTTCTTGCAACAGTAACTCCACCTTATTCACATCTCCCAACTTGAAAAGCCCGACAATCAATGAATGAATATGTAATACAAGTCGGAACTAGACTCTCTTCCAACAGCAACTGAAACATATTCTCAGCATCATTGGCCATCCCAGCCTTAAAAAGCCCATCCATCAATGCAGTATACACAACCACATCAAACACAACTCCCCGAACAACCATTTGACCTTGAAATGCTGCATCTTCCTTAAAGAGGGAATTCATGAGAGTTGTATATGAAAATGATTGGGGACCACACTCCACCTCTTCCATCTCCCTGAAAACCGATTTCGCCTCCTCGACCTTCCCACTCAAAGCCCATTCATAATACAAGAATAAGTAACCACATCAGGCACCAAACCTTTCACAGTCATTTCATCATACATAGAGAGTGCATCTTCGACACACTGAATCTTGCCAATAAGCATCAATCAATGTAGTGTAAGTACAGCGTTTAGGTTCCAAATTCACTAAAAAAATCTCACCCGTGAGTTTCCTCTAGCAGGAATACATCCCTTAAATTTGCAGAACCCGTTTGATCAGGAGTGTTGTATGTCACGAAGGTCTGAGCAGGGCCATTAGTCTTAATCCTCCAGGAGCTCCATTTGACGGATAATCTCCCCATTTCTACAATAACCATCAATCAAAACGTTTGAAATGCTCAACACTGTTACTGATGTCGGTGTGATATATGTGTGTTCAAGTATCTTTTTCATTTGGCAGGAAACCGTTGGAGTATTGCTGTTGGAAGAGTGAATTCGTTGTTGGGGAAGTGGAAAACATCGGAAAGTGGAGAGAGGGAGTTTTCTGAGGAGCTGAACCCATGGAAATGGTGATGATTCTGGAGTGATTTTCCTCAAGAAGAGAGTATTCATTTTGCTTCTGAACTGGCCGGAAACTAAGTAGTAACGGTCTACATTTTGATTTAACTTGGACCTTCGTCCCCACAATACATGGGCTTCAATTCCTACTTTTGGACTAGAATTCTAATTAGTAATTACTTGGGAAAAGAAACTCTAAATTCTTGAGTATTTGAAGAAGTTTTCAACCCTTTTTTTTTTTTTTTAACAAAAAGTAGAATTCATTCACTAGCAAGATCCTAATTCAAGTTTGGAAGCAAGAATGCAAAGCACTACAATCTAGACAATATCTGACATTGAACCCGTTGCTCTAGCAACTACATGAGCAACAGAATTCGCAGATCGCTTAGCAAAAGAAACATAATATTATCCACATGCTTTTACCATTGGCAAATCTTTAATCAACACAGCAAAAGGTGAAGTTGATTGAAAAGAGATTTTTAGAGCATTGAAGACCACTTGAGAGTCCATCTCCACCGACACCTTCATGAGACTTATTTGTTTAATCCATGATAAAGCTTCTTTAACTCCCATAGATTCAACTTCTTTTGGCCCAAGTTTTTTATATATTCGCATGGCTTTTGCTGCAAGAAACTCTCCTGAAGAATTTCGTAGTACACAATCGATGCCTATAGAGCTAGTCTCATTGAATATGGCTGCATCCACATTCAGTTTGACCCATTCTTGCCAAGGTTTTTCCCATCATACTAGATTTGGGTGCTGTAGTAGCAATTGTCGAGTTGTTTAGGGTCATAAAGAGTGCTACCCACAACTCTTTAACACCTGGCCTGCAATCCATCTTTTATTCTCCCAGACCACTTTGTTTATGCTAATCCACATTGCCCAGCATATCATCACCACCAGTGAAGTTTGCTCCTTTGAGTAGCCTATCAATATTCTTCTAAATCGATTTAAAATAGTCTCATACCTACCAATGATTGGAAATGGAGTAAGAAGCCAACAATCTCTTGCTAGAGAATAGAGAAACAATAGATGATGGACTGATTCTCTATCATTGGCACACATTGGGAAAATAAAAGGCACCTATACATAGCTAGGTATCATTAGCGAGGAAAGAAAAACTATATATGATTCTACAGTTGAACAAGTATGCTAAGTCAGATATCAAGATGCCGAAAAGATCTCGAGTGTATGGACAATCATGTTGGTTGTTGGAATGCTATGATTGGAAGCTATGCACAATGTGGTTATTATGGCTTTGAAAGTCTCTAATAGGGCCTCAAGCCCAATCGGAGAGCCCAACCCAAAAGACCAGCCTGATAAATAAGAAAACCTCTCAAGCTTAAGTACCATTCCACACTCTTGTGTGGAGCCAATGTGAGATTGTATCATTCCATACTCCTTGAGAAACCTGACGTTAGAGGATGACATTCACTTTGAGTGACTCACACTTTGGCTAGCATTCACTCCGACCATCTGGGGGGCACCAGCCCTTTCCAAGTAGCCCTCCAAACAGTGTACAATGAAAGCACCAAGAATGGGATCTTAAGCCTAACTCAAAAGATCGACTGACAGGGCGTAGAGAACTCTCTCAAGCTTATACGACTTCCACACTCTTACGTGTGGGAGCACCGTGATCGCATCACTTCGCCATGTCTTTGATGCAATATAAAGGTGGCATTTAGTACTGCAATGATGAATTCTCTTATATGTATTTAAAAATGGGGGAGAGCTATATGCTTTCAAGGTTTTTGATAGGTTGCAAGTTACAAGATATCATATCTTGGAATATTGTGTTTTCAGGTCTCCCACAAGGTGATGATGCAAGAGAAATAGGAAGATTCTTCCATAAATTAATGTTAGCAGGCTTAAATCCCAACCTGTGTGACTTTCTCAATCTTGTTTAGACATCCAAATTCCGCGATGCTATTCCTTTTAATACTATGGTAAAGTGGTAAAGCGCTTACCGTTTCAAATGTACTAGCTTCCTTGGGCAGAATTGGACTTACAAAAGATGGACTCTTCCTGTCAGCATCATGTCTTTATGTCCAACCCGTAAGCTTCCTCGGACTGTTTGCTCCGGTCAGAAAAATGAGATAACTTCCCGGGAAAGAAAATTTCGTAATGGTAACCAAGTGAGGGCTCGAGCTGTAATGGCCAAGCCTAAAACTCAACAAAGCTATATAACTAATTTTAATTAGCTTATATATAGAAATTAGAAACCAAAAATAAAAAACAGAAGGAATATCGAAAATGATAGCTAAGACTCACAACAGTGCATCAAGAATGCATACCTTACATAGAGCATTTAAGAGTATAATCTCCAATGAAGTATTTGGCTAGCTGCAGGCTGCAGCAATGTAAAGCATTCAACAGAAACAGGCTTGCTTTTCACCCTATTATCATTTAACCTTTTTCTTATACAGTTTATTTAAAATCCTCTGAGATCAACCTTCTTCCTGGTTCTGCAAGGGCAAAAACTGATATAGGCAAGTGGTATTTTCACATGGTATAAACCCTTTCTCATTCATCTCTTCAAATAATCTTTTGCTTCCAGACTGGCACGGCATCGCTTTAATGAATTTGCTCAACCCTGGTTGCTTAGATAGTCTGTACTCAGCCACAGATGAGAATGTCATAAGTTGAAGAATTAGGCGGCATCCCTCTCTAGCTACCTCTCGCATGAGTTCTTTAGCCTGACTCATCTTTGTCCCCATGGAAAACAACTGATACACACATGCTGTGTACTAGTTTTGGGAGAAAAGCCTTTAGTAATCATTTCACAGTAAAATTTTATACATTCCTTCATATTTCCAATCTTACCATGGCCAGAAAGTAAAGTATCATAAGTATCAGCATTCCGAATCAAGCCCCTCTCCTTCATTTGATTAACCAGTCCAGCCGCATCTTTAATCAAACTAGCAGCTGAGAGGCCCCTCAAAAGGATATTGTAGGTTTCAACATTTGGAAAAACTCCTTCAGTCAACATTTGGGAATGCACAGAAAAAGCATTCTTTAAATGGCTGCTTAAGCAATATCCTTGTATAAGGGCATTATAAGTAATAATATCCGGTGAAATGCCTTTTCCCATCATATCTTTGAACACTAAAGTAGCTCGCCTGACCATTCCTAACCTACACAAGGTACTAATAAGAGTGTTACAAGTTGACAGATTGAGTTCAAGCCCCATCCCTGTGCAAGTCGACAGGACATAATAAAATCGCATCAGCTCCTACTTTGAGGATGATGCATCATGACAGCTTTGTGAGTAGTTGGAGTAGGGTGAAATCCGATAACCAACATATCATTCAACACATCCATTGTTTTCTCAATCTCGCCAGCTGCACAATGCCTTTGCACCAGAATGTTACGAGTGATTGAATTGGGTTTCAACGCATAGCTCTCCATCTCATTCAACAGCTTTAAAGCATTCCCCAAGTTTCCCTCTTTACAGTATGCATTGATCATGGTGTTGAATGTAGCAGAGTTTGGAGCCAAACCCAGCTCTCTCATTCCAGTATAAAATGTTTCTGATTCATATTTTCCACGCTTAAACAGACCATTTATTAAGACATTATATGCAACAATATCAAAACCAGAACTCTTTCTGTCATTGGGCCATGTTGAAAGCATCCAACTCTTCCCACTTCAGCCAGCTCATCCATCATAGAAGTGTAGTTCACACGATCAGGTACCAAGCCCCTAGACATCATAGCCTTTAATAACTCATTAGCTTCCTCCATCCTTCCACTTCTCTTAAAGTTATTGACAAAAGAATCAATTACAAAACTGTTCTCCAATCCTACTGACTTCATTTCCTGAAACAGATCAAGGGCAATTCCTTGTCGACCCGCTTTGAGATATCCATCTATTAATGTACCATAAACAAAAACATTTGGCGAGATATTTCTCTGCACCATCTACATATTCTTGGCCTTCATTGGGTACCCTTCTTGGTAAAATTCATCAACAATAGAAGAATAAACAACGACATTCGGAGAAACACATTTCTCCTCCATTTCTTGCAACAGTAACTCCCTTATTCACATCTCCCAACTTGAAAAGCCCGACAATCAATGAATGAATATGTAATACAAGTCGGAACTAGACTCTCTTCCAACAGCAACTGAAACATATTCTCAGCATCATTGGCCATCCCAGCCTTAAAAAGCCCATCCATCAATGCAGTATACACAACCACATCAATCACAACTTCCCGAACAACCATTTGACCTTGAAATGCCGCATTCCCTTCCTTAAAGAGGGAATCTATTAGAGTTGCATATGAAAAATGATTGGGGACCACACCCACCTCTTCCATCTCCCTGAAAACCGATTTCGCCTCCTCGACCTTCCCACTCTTGCAAAGCCCATTCATAATACAAGAATAAGTAACCACATCAGGCACCAAACCTTTCACAGTCATTTCATCATACATAGAGAGTGCATCTTCGACACACTGAATCTTACAATAAGCATCAATCAATGTAGTGTAAGTAATAGCGTTAGGTTCCAAATTCACCAAAAAAATCTCACCCGTGAGTTTCCTGGCAGTGAATACATCCCCAAATTTGCAGAACCCGTTGATCAGAGTGTTGTATGTCACGATGTCTGGAGCAGGGCCATTAGTCTTCATCCCCTCCAGGAGCTCCACTGCACGGATAATCTCCCCATTTCTACAATAACCATCAATCAAAACGTAGAAATGCTCAACACTGTTACGGATGTCGGTGTGCAGATATGTGTTCAAGTATCTTTTCATTTTGGGCAGGAACCGTTGGAGTATTGCTGCTGGGAAGAGGAATTGGGTTGCTTGGGAAGTGGGAAAACGTCGGAAAGTGGAGAGAGGGAGTTTTCTGAGGAGCTGAACCCATGGAAATGGTGATGATTGTGGAGTGATTTTCCTCAAGAAGAGAGTATTCATTTTGCTTCTGAACTGGCCGGAAACGGAAGTAGTAACGGTCGATTTATTTGATTTAACTTGGACCTTCGTCCCCACAATACATGGGCTTCAATTCCTACTTTTGGACTAGAATTCTAATTAGTAATTACTTGGGAAAAGAAACTCTAAAGTCTGAGTATTTGAAGAAGTTTTCAACCTTTTTTTTTTAAACAAAAAGTAGAATTCATTCACTACCAAGATCCTAATTCAAGTTTGGAAGCAAGAATGCAGGCGCAATTACAATCTAGACAGCAATATCTGACATTGAACCTGTTGCTCTAGCAACTACATGAGCATCAGAATTCACAGATCGCTTTGAGCAACTCCAATGGGAGTTGTCAAAACAAATACAAACGCCATTTAACCCGAATAAGAGCGCTGTACCGAGAATTCTATTTACACCCCCTCTATTTCTCTACACCAAAAACACATACACGAAAAATACATATTTACCCTTTAACCCTAATTTTTCTATTGCTTTCTTCTTCTTTATCTCTCTCGCACCCCAACAATCTAAGTACTGTGTCTGCTTTTTTTCGCAGATCATTTAATCCTGATTCAAAATCCTGATATTAGACATTAACCGATATTTAACCGGAATATGTTTAGCATCGGATGCAACAAACTTATTTATGTATTGAAAACCTGGACAAGAAAATTACGTAGAAGATCATAGAAACGGATTTGACAAATATCCGTTAAATAGAACATAACCCGGATTTGGAAATCCGGATTTTCTAGTTGCAACCGGATTTGAAAATCCGGAAATTATTATGTTCCCCGGATTTACAAATCCGGTAAGAGCATATTTACATGATAAATATTTTTTTAAACAATCATTTTTGCTTTGTCACTATGTGTCTTTTCTGAACTCATTTATGGCAACATCCGCAAGTGGCCATCCTTGCATCTTCATTTTCCAATTCATTACAAGTTGTATTTTTTTAAACAATTATTTTTGAAATGTGGAACAAATTATAAAATATTATTAGAAAAAGAATAGATACATGAAAATGAAACAAGAACACGTAGGTTTTATATGTAGACTCTAAAGGAGAATAAATCTACTATGTCATAAAAGAATATAACAGTGGGATATTACTATTTTAATGGAAAAACATTAAAATTTGAAAACCTTAAAACTCTCCTTTCTACTCAAAGTATACCACTCAAGAAGCCCCTACAAGAGAAACAAATGTATGTATGGGGGTCAACTTTAAAGAGGCACAAACAACTAGTACTATTAAAACATGCGTAGGGGAACTAATAATAGCCTTTCTAACACTTTAAATTTCATCAAAAGCGTAGTTTTCAAAGTACTATAAAAGTAAGGAACGCATCCTAAGATCGCAACAAAATGGATTCCTTGGAATAACAAACTAACTCTGCTCGGAGGAAAGAGGTAAATTTACTTTTCTCTGATTATCAATTTCGTACATCCCCTCTACTTCGAGGTCAAAAGCCATATGAGGTTGTTATAGATAACAAAATAAATATTAAATATATTTGTTAGACACCCCAAGAGGAAAATAAAGTGCTTCAGAAAAAACAAACAAACAAGTTGATATTTCCTTCAAGACCTAAAAAATACAAAAGAAAATTCTATGCGCTCAAGGGCATGGTCCTTCCTAGAGTTCACTCCAAAATAAAAGTCTAACAACTACGCGATAAACATAAACTAAGTCTTCTTTTTTCCTTGAAACGAACATATAAAGTGGTAGATTGAGAATCCGGCGTGTGTGTCGAAGGATCCGCTACAGCCGGAGGAGCAACCAAACCTTCTTTCTTTCTTTCAGTGCCACTGAGGAGGAGGAAATCCATCTGCAAGAGACCAACCGGCTGCCGCGTGAGGATAGACAAAAGTGGGAGGGCTAAAAATGGACGCTGCGGGCGGTGTGATGGAGTGTCGAGATGCCGAGTGAAGCGATGGAGCGCTTGAGATGCTGAAGTCCCCATCCGACCAGCTAGCATGCTATGCGCCTCGCTCAAAGGCACCCAAAAAATGATCGACTCCAAGCCTCTTCCCCGCATATCGAAGATACCACAAAGTCAATGCCTTCGCATTACGCTACATAAATAATATGAACTTAATATTAAAGCAATATAATAAAACAAAGTAAGTACAGAAATTATGTACACTAGGATTACTAGGTCAATGAAGTCCATATTTAACCCATGTGATCACCGGGTGATGCTCAACCCCGATCTCGAATCCCGTCGCTAGGCTCAACCTCTCTCTTAATCAGACTCAAGCCGGCCTACGCTCCGATCCAAGATAGGTCGCCCTCATGAGGTGCATGATGAGTGCTTAAAACACTCGCATTATACTACAATTTTACTTCATGTTGATTTGGCATTATTTATATAATTTTAGTGTTAGATTCCTATTTAGTTTTTGTTTGGAATACAGCATGGATGAGAGGCTAAAGAATACCCTCTGAAGCCATTTTGGAGAAATGAGGAGCATGCAAGGAAGTCACTGCCACGTCGCGACGTCTCCACGCCGACGTCACCGGGTCACGATGCGGGGGTCAAATAAATGCGTAAGTCAACTGGCCACCACGTCGCGATTGTCACCACGGCCGCGACGTCACCACGTCGCGACGGCTACCAAAAACTGCGATCTCATCATTAAACGCGAGGGGCCTGATTTTGGGGCATTGAAGAACGCGGCGGCGAGATAAGCAGACTGAGAACCCGCAGTCACGTAATTTCAAGGATCTCCTCGACTTTCGTATTGGTTTTTCATTATTGTTTTCGATTATTTTCGATCATAATGAGGATGTTTTTCTACATTACATATTTTGTTTCTTTCTTTCATGATGTTCTAAACTCATTTCTAGTGGTTACATCAAACCCCGTCGCTGCATAATGGATTAGAATTTTAACCTTCATGTTAATCAATCAAGTTGTTAATTTATCACATCCTCGCTCTATACCGCATGTTAATAATATGATAATATCTGGCCAATATTAACATACTTTACACTTAAGATCCGAGATTCGAGAGACGAGGGTATTCAGATCCGGGCAGAGAGCCTTTAGCCGATTCCGCACTGATATTCCGAACCTCGAAGGTGGTTCGGGGTCAACATTAAGCATTTCTCAATAATGAAGTCGAGATAGAGATATACTCTCGATTTATTCACTTAAATAAAGCTAATATACCTCGAGAGAGGATATCTCGTAGGCAAGATCACTCGCCATTGATATGTTATAAACAATCGGAATAACAACAACATTAGGAGAATAATCCATCGAATGTGACAGGGGAGATTTAACCCTAGGCTCTCACATTATCAATTCGCCAAACCAATAGCTTAGTTACGCTTAGTACTTAAATTCTCTCTTAGAATCATTTATTCGTATATTTGCCTAAAAGGCACTTCAGAGTTTGATCTCATCTTTTCCCGTGGATCGATACTGTATTACCAGTACACTATATTACTTGAGGCGACGCGTGCACTTGCGCACATAGGCGTACATTTTATACACCGCGTTTTCGGCCTATCAAGTTTTTGGCGCCGTTGCCGGGGAAAGGTTTAAATTGATATAGAGAAGTGAGCACATAGATAATATTCTGAATTTTTTCTTTACTTTTGTTATTTTTTTTTTTTACAAGTGCTGGTAATTGGGTTTTGTTAGTTTGTGTGTTATTGCAGTACAGGTTTCAGTGAGTACATGCGACAGCAAAACCGAATTAATCAACACTCAGGTGGATCCCGAGCCAAAGACTTCTACACGTGATTGCACGAGAACAGAAATGTATCAGAGTAGAACTCCAATAGTCATGGAAACAATCAAGAACAAGATTTTGGCGTGGAACAAATCAATCCATAGAAGTCAACTTCGAAATTGCGCCAGCTATTCATACAAATTCCGACGATCCGCGACATGCTATTAGATGAGTTCGCTCTAATTTCCAACAATTTGTTCGGGATACGATCGATCATCGCCAATTCCCGCTAAACAATTTTGAATTGAAGTCGCCACAAGATAAATGCTTCTCGTGAATATATTGTTCCATGGACTACTCCCATGAGAACCCGAACATGCATTCACTAACTTCCCGGCTCGCGATGCCACCATCAAATACAATCCAGGTCACCCGAAGAAAGCCCTAAGATCGCAAGTATTCCCACTTCACTCCTGGATAGAGCCAAGCACTGGCCAACTAGCCGCCCACCGCACTTATTACTACATGGAACGAAAGCTAGTACAAAGTTTCGACTGCCCTTTCCACCTTCTCAAGATTGCACAACTCGTAAAGATCAATACGCTCTAATAATATCAGAGGGGGAGAACCCGCGTGGCTATGGATGTTCCATGAATTATCATGGCGTCCCCACCATCGACTAACCGTATGTGGATGCAAGTCCACACCTTTGCCAATGGTCCGAGAAATACAACCGAACAATGATGGCGCCCTCAAATTCGGAGGATCATTGATGAAGAAAACCACGTAATTGCCGTATGAGATATTGGAAGATGTCGCATCCAACACTAACTGGCCTAGAGAGAAGGCTACACCGCAAACACTGGCGGTGGCACGCATAATGAAGTCCTCAACAATCGTAAATCATGGCTCAAACCCGACTAAACAAATTAAATAGGCAATAGGAACAAAGACATACATAGCTGCACTTGACCCACGGAGTCAGGGTGAATTTCGTGGAGGACAAGACAAAGAGTGTAGAATGTCATCAAGGAACCCTACAGCGGAGCAAGCTCGCACGTATCGAGGTTTAATCGTAATCAATCATGCTGAAGAAGGACCGTATTGGGGGGTGGCTACAGGCTACTTAATCGAATCAGACAAGGATGGCGTGAACAATCGTAAATCCGTAACAATCAAAAACAACCAAGGGTATGATGGAGGAACAATCAACAATACGCAATCGAACCGAGCTAATGAACCACCCTCGTTCGGATTCAGCCAGTTTCTGAAGACGATGTTAACTTCTCATCTGCGCTTACGAATGAGACTAAGGCGAATATGCAAAGCAGTTAAACAACCCAGCTTAACAATCAAGCAAAGAGATACCTAAGGAGTTTGGGGCACAATGGGCCAAATGGTGCTTACTTATCGAAGGCAACCGTGTTCTTCGCCGAGCAATTCGTAGAGGAAGAACCCAAGAGCATGAATCAATGCGAGATGTCACATTAGAATGAGAGAACAACTTACAAATATCTCAGAGAGAAGAGAATCGGGAGGATGCTATTTATCAACAGAAGATTTGCAGCTTGGAAGTAAAAACAACAGTGGAGGAACAGAATCGGGATAGAGGTCTTGAAATGAACAACAAGATATACCTGAATCCTACATCCCAATCAGAAATGAGTAACTGACAAGCAATTCAATGGTTCATGGATGTTTTCAAAAGTCGCATATAAACATCCCATTTGTCGATGCCCTAGAGCAAATGCCCGCTTATAAAGTTCATGAAAGACATTTTGTCTCGTAAGAGAAGATTAGCAGACTTCGAGATCTAAGAAACTTAACCAAGAATGCGGCCATCCTTCTCGGGAGGAAGCTAACAAGTAAGCTCAAAGACTCGTGCAAGCCACTATCCCGTACAATTGGAAATGCTATTTTTGAGAGAGCGCTTATGTGATTGGGTGCCATGATTAATCTTATGCCCTTATCCATCTTTAAGCGTCAGATTAGGAGAAGCCTGTCCGACATACCATCAAGAACTTGCGTACAGATTCAAGCACGAGAGGGATATTAGAAGATGTCTTAGTAAAGGCCGACAAGTTTATCTTTCCAAATAGATTTCATAGTTTTAGATACATGGAAGATAAAGAAATACCCGATTATCTTGGGAAGACCTTTTCTAAAGAATCAAGTGGCAATGATCGACGTGCGTATGTGGCGAACCGAAACTAAGAGTACACAAGAAGAAGAAGTAAAATCCAATGTATTCGAGGGCAAAGGAGACACCCAGCCAGAAAAGTGATACGTGCTTAATGGTTGATATAGTAGAGGCTATAGTGTCTAGCCAAAGTGGTCTCACCGACCCTTCGGAGACTAGCTCTAAAATAGGCAAACGCATCCGAGAACCCGAGTGACGCGCGTAAGAATACGTTAAGTGATGACCTTTGGGCACAATAGAAGGAAATACTCGAATCGCTTGCTTAAGGCCAAACAACGGCTCCATCAATTGAGCAACCACCCAAGATGGAACAAAACCTCTACCTAGCCATTTGAAGTACGATACCGGGGTAGAATCTACGCTACCCGTAATTATCTCATCATCCCTAATCGAAATATAGAAGAGAAGTTATTGAGGGTTCTTCGCGATCACAAACAAGCACTCGGATGGCCTCTAGTCACCTGGGTGCGGATCCGCCCCTTCTATGGTAGCGCAATCAGATTTTATTAGAAGATGGTCACAAGCCTCCTCGCAGCGCCAGAGCAGGTCAACTGGCAATGAAAGAGGTAGTTCGAAAGAAGTTCTAAAATGGCTAGATACCGGGGGTGATTTAATCCCATTCGCATACGCAGATGGGTAAGCCCGCTCGTGCAAAGACCAAAGAAAGGGGGATAACCGCATCAAGACTCGAAACAATATCTTACGCCATCTAAATGCTGACCGGTGGAGAATTTGTATCGACTATAAACCGAACAAGGCCACTTCTGGAAGATCACTTTCTCCGCTACTCTAGATCGATGCTCGATCGACAGCTTCGTATGAATATTATTGCTTTTGATGGATATTCCTGCTACAACCAACGCCATAGCGCCCTCGAAGATCGAGAAGACAACATTCACTCTCGTCTCCATGGTACATTCGCCGGCGGATGCCCTTCGACTATGTAATGCTCCGTACTTTTCGTGAGATGCATGATGGCCATATTCTCGACATGGTAGAAAAGACGCATTGAGATTTTCATGGATCGATTTCTCGCAATGGGAAATTCATTTGACAATTGTCTAGCAAATTCCGAGAACTCGTACCGAAGATGTGAAGAGACCTCAATTTAGCAATTAATCGGGAGAAGCAAAGCATTCACTGGTACAAGAGGGTATTGTTCTTGGACACCTGGATTCCAAGAGGGATAGAGGTAGGAGTAGGCTGGCGATTGAAGCACTGAGAAGCTACTCCACCTTCTTCCGTGAAAGGATCCAAGTTTTCAGCCAAGGCCGATTCTATAGGCGCGTATCAAGGATTTCTCACAGATTAAGTAAAACCATTGTTCAATTTGCTAGTCTAGGGATCCCATTCAAATTTGACTCCCAATGCGTATACGCTTTTAACACTGTATTGAAAGATAAGTTTCGATCTCGCCCTATTGTTGTAGCGTATCAGCTCTTTCCAGAATTAGCTGATGCGATGCAAGCGCCACTGCGCATCAGCGTGATAGCGTAAACGGTGAAAAAATCTTTCAGTGATTTATTGCGTGCAGACTTTGAATGACGCTCAACTCAATTATGCCACTACCGAAAGAACTATTGGCCATTGTCTTTGCTTTCGATAAATTCAGGCCATATTTGATTGGCAACAAAGTCGTGGTGCACACTGATCATTCGGCCATTAAGTACTTGATGACCAAGAAAGACGCAAAACCCAGATTGATTCGGTGGGTCCTTCTGTTGCAGGAGTTCGACGTAGAAATCAAGGACAAGAAGGGCACTGAAAATTTAGTGGCAGACCACCTTTCGCGACTGGAAGGGGCCAGAGATGATGTTCCTGTGCGAACGACGAATTTCCGTGACGAGAAACTTCGCTATCGAGGACAAGAGGGCGCCTCGGTTTGCACTATGTGAACTATTTGGTAGCCAAGGTGATTCCCCCAGAGTTTAATTATCAGAAGAAGAAGAGGTTTTTCGCACACCTTAAACACTACTATTGGGAAGAGCCAATTCTCTACAGACACTGTGCTGATCAGGTGATAAGGAGATGTGTGCCCGAAGATGAAATGCATAGTATTCTGAACCATTGCCACACTCTACCGTGTGGTGGACACTTCGTGGCCGTGAGAACAAAGCAGCTCAAGGTTCTACAAATGTGGGTTTTTATTGGTCTTCCTATTTGAAGATGTCACCAATTGCTTTCCACTACATAAATGTCAACGAGCAACATCTCTAGAAAGGACGAGCCACCCATGCATCCCATCTTGGAGGTAGAGTTGTTTGATTTATGGGGGATCGATTTCATGGGACCATTTCCTGCATCGCACAACAACTTGTACATTTTGTTGGCAGTAGATTATGTCTCAAAGTATGAAGCACTCTACACACAATTCATCCAGATTTACAGGTCAATTCCCGCGCAGTTAATGAGAGTCACACGTTTTAAACCTCGGTTTGAATGCCAAGATACGGCATCATTTCCGCACGGCGCAATCGATAAGGTGTCAGGCATGGGTACGCCATCGCATCTCTGCATATCACCCACAATCAAACTGGACGCTGCAGGTATCCAACGCGAAATCAAGTACATTCTCGAAACCGCCAATGGGGCTTCCGTGAAAGATTGGTCTAAAAGATAGACGATGCGCCCGCATACCGCGACCGCATTTAAAACTCCTTGGGCATGTTCGTCTGCACTCAGATATGGTAAAGCCCGTCATCTTCCAAAGGAGAGTCGAGCATCGAGCCTATCGACCAATTCACAACTAAACACGGACAAAGACATCGGGTCAGAAAACGCCTTTACTCCAACTCAGTGAGCTAGATGAGTTCAGAAACGAAGCATATGAAAACGCCCGCATCTATAAGGAAAAGACTAAAGCTTGGCACGACAAACACATCACTAGAAAGGAGTTCACGACTGGACAACAAGTCCTTCTATTCAATTCTCGCTTAAAGCTCTTTCCAAATTCAAGTCACGTATGGTCGTGGCCTTCACAGAATAAAGGTCTTTTTCATATATGGTGGCGTGTTTCACACCCTCAAAAGGCACATCTTCACAAATGCACACAACGCTGAAGCCATACTATGGAGGTGTTTCCGCAGACAAGACAATTATCTTTTCACAACCGCAGACGCCAGATAATCAACCCATCGCATTGCTTCTCGCTGGGGCTCCCTTAAATCACACTGGAGATTCGGTCGCCGACCAACGACATTAAACATAGCGCTCCTTGGGAGGCAACCCAAGTTTTCTAAAACTTTGTTTTTAAGTTTACAGTTCTATTGTTGTTTTCTGTAATTTTTTGAATTTTGTACCGCATCCATGATCGCTGCTTCGCTTTGTCAGGTTTAATTTCGTGGAGACTGAGGTGTAGGTCCGAGGCTCATAGAGGGTTCAAAGTCCGAAAGGGAAGTTTACAAGTGGAGAGTTCTCAAAAATTGAGGTTTGCATATAAATTATCTCTGAGACCTTCTCCTCGCCACGCCGCGATGCGATTTCACGTCGCGACGTCATTTTGCTGCCAATGCGCCGCGACGTGAGATTTCACGTCGCACGCCATTTTGCCGCCACGCCATGACGCGAGATTTCACGCCGCGACGCTACTTTTGAGTCATTGCCGCCGCCGGGGCCAAAATTTACCGCCACGGCCGCGACGCGGATTTTTCACGCCGACGCCGCTTAACACTCTTCGCCACGCCGGGCCAGCGACGCGGTATTCTCAATGCGCTTCGCGACGCCAATTTATGAAGCCTCCGTCACGCCGCGACGCGGATTTCCACGCGACGTCATTAGGGTCATTACCTCTCGCACGCGCCGCTGATGCAAGTGATCCCGCACGTGGCCGCGACGGGCCATTTGGTGCATCCTTCTGCCACGTCGCGACGTGGTCCCGCACGTCGCGACGTGAGACTGGTTTTAAACCAAGAATAGGCCATTTTTGGCCTTTCACCGCACCATCTCCTCCCCGAAACCCTAGCCTTCGCTGCACGCCGGAGCTCACTGGACCGATAAGAGATCTTCTCTTTGCTCGCCGACCTCTGTAAGTCACCCACATTGGCCGGTTTTGGACCATAGTGGCTTCTCCACCACTGTGTGTCCGATTCTAGCTTGGGTATAGTCGTTTGTGTGGTTTCTTTTATGTGTTTTTTGGGTAGTCAGAGGTCTTTAGGGTCAGGTTAACTAGATTCATTAGGGTTTTTTAGTCCCCTTAGGTCTTGATTGAGTCTTAGTAGTGTGTTAATTTCTTTCATTTATAATATTAGGTGTTCGTTTATTTGGTTTAACTTAGGATATTCCGGGCAAATCCAAAGTTGCCCGCCGTTTTAGGCCTGCCACGAGGCCCGATCCCACATCTGATGCTCTCAAGACTTGTAAACGCGGATGCCACGGATCGGTTTAGCATAATTTGCAAAAACCGATCCTTCATTAAGGAGAAGGGTTTCACCACCCCGACGATTTTTTTAGCAAAACTATCGAGGCCAAGGGTTGGCGTGCTTTGTGCCAACCCTCGTCACTACATGAGCGTAGTTCGAATTTACGCCAACCTCGCCTCCCATGTCCTTAAAAAGGTCAGGGTGCGGGGTGTATTGGTCGACTTCACAAATGAGTCGATCAATAGCTACTACGGCCCCGAGCATATCCCCACCGGCCTCGACGGGCCCGCAGCACCCCGACTACCATGAGGTCATCCGGCGCTGACCAAAGGTCGTGGTGAGTGGCTGATCAACAGCGGGCCACGCAAGAATTTCAAGGCTGGGCACGGGTCACATTCTAAGGTGCCATTAATCACTTTATCACTTCAAGGCCTTACATATACCGATCGACGAATGTGTGTGAGGTAAGATCGCCAAATACCGCTTCAACTACGCTGATCTTTGCTGTGATATACCATTCGACGCTGCAGCAAAAGCATCGAGGATGCCATCCTCCATAACCTGGATGCGAAATGAACCCGGGGCACCTTTTCGACATTTGGCCTGCGGCAAACAAGCCAGCCCTCGACACCAATGAGGCCCGGCTTCACCTAATTAAGACCAGGTCGCTGCGGACACACCTCGGTGTCCCAACCCGAGGGGGTTTATGACTCGCCATGAGCCCTCGCACGATGACGAGCTTCCGCATTATCTAAGCCCGCTATGGATTCCCGGGTGACACCCAGACATCGCGCCCCGGTCTCGACCTCCACCACCTCCACCCCAAAGAAATCTCAGCGACCATCCCTCCTAGTCCTTCCTCGACATTGAGGACCCTGCTCACTCACCGAGCGGCTTTGACGCATTCCTCGATGAGACTCCAGAGCACCGAGTCCTCGCACTCAGACATGGAGGCGCTCGCAGGCCGACATGCGCACGCTCCGGCCAATCAAAGACATTCTACAAAGAAGAAGAAGATGCAGCCCAGCCGCATGCCTCCTAAATTTTCCACCAACACGCCTACCACACCGTTAGTTGATCTGCCAGGGGAGTCCCTTACCCTATGTTTTATTCTTACTGTGGGACACCGATCTTTGTCGTGGTATTTCGTTTCCATACTATGTTTTTATTTATCACCGCTTTATTTGCTGTTTAGCTTTTGTGTAGTTTATAGTATTGTTAATTGTTCGCATTTGGGTTGTAGTTTTGTTTTTAGTATTGCATGCAATTGTAGGTAGTGTTAGTATTTGTTTGAGTTACTCGTGCACGTATATTTTGCTTATGTTGTGAGTCATTTGTTAGTTGTTTGTTTGTTTTAGGATATTCATGCATACGTAGTACCTGTATCTACACAAGCATGTTGAAAATTGAGGACGGATTTTAGATTGAATTCACTATAGATTCGTTCGTATGCATACATTTGTTTGATGCTCCCAGAATTAGATCAATAGGTGAAAAAGGCTAGTGAACCAATCCCGTAGTCAAGAAACCACTCTCGTAAACTCTATCACACCTCACACACCAGTGACGACGCAGTATGCATAAGTACCGAACCAACTACCAAAGCCGACCAACCTAGGGAGATTCGAATCCATTTTGAGTGATGGGACACCTAAACAAAAGAGGATTGCCATCAAGCCCCAAACCAAAAAGAGAAAATACAAAAACATGAGAAAAAAAGAGAAAAGAAAAGAAATAAAATAGGTATATGCATAAGAATAAGCTGGATCATCCAATCGGAATCTCAAGTACACCCGAGGGGCCTATCAGCCTAATGCCCGAGCCAACTCGGCCGTGGAGTCATTGACTTCACTGCCCGCTACATGGGATAGAAGATGGATCATTCACGCAACCTAGGGCCATCGAGTTTGGTTGAGTGTTCGGGGTGAAGTTTGAAGGGAACTTAATGCCTGGTGCCCTTAACCAACTGGTGGGGAGTCACCAATGGATCCCCGCTACAGGAACACTTGGCTAAAACTTCTTGGCACTAGGTCTTCTTCCATTTTGTTTTGGTACATAGGAAATTCTAGATATGTAGACATGAATAATCAAGCGTCTTTATCCTTGTCTAGTTCGATTCTTCCTAATGCGCTGGTCGAACTTAAGTTCGGGGGGGCATTCTCCTAACCTGTGCATATCCTGAGGTCACCTACCATAGGCACATGTGGTTTGGGAACGCCAATACTCATGGAGTGGATGCACTAGCCGGGCTTCACATACTCTCAATCAAGTCACCGAAGCGCACCAGATGCCTTCATTGAACATCGTGAAAGCAAAACATAGAGTACGTGAATCACTCCAAATTGATCTCCTATTTTTCAGCATGGCATTACTGTCTTAGTGTGAGTTGCATAGTGTCGGGTGTGTGTCCTGCTTAGAGCCTGGGTTTGCCTCGAGGGCAAGCAAGAAATTAAGCTCAGTGTGATGAGTGCTTAAAACATCACGATTATACTCACATTTTGCATTTTCATGTTGATTTGGCATTATTTATATAATTTTAGTGTTAGATTCTTATTTAGTTTGCCTTTGGAATACAGGCATGATGAGGCGAAAAGAACAACTTCTGGAAGCCATTTTGGAGAAATGAGGAGCATGCAAGGAAGTCACTGCCACGTCGCGACGTCTCCACGTCGCGACGTCACCAAGTCACGACGTGGGGGTCAACAACGCGTGTCAATCCACCACCACGCCGCGACGCCACCACGTCACGCCGCCTCAAAAATCTGCATCTCATCATTAAATGCGAAAGGGCTCGGGATTTTGGGGCATTGAAGAACGGCGGCGAGATACAGACCGAGAACCCCGCACACACTTCATGATCTCCTCGACTTTCGTATTGGTTTTTCATTATTGTTTTGATTATTTTCGATCATACAGGATGTTCTTCACATTGTTTTTGTTTCTCTTTCATGATGTTCTAAACTCATTTCTATGGTTACGATCAAACTCCTCGCGCTGCATAGCTGATTAAATTTTAACCTTCATGTTAATCAATTGTTGTTAATTTATCAAGATCCGTCTATACTGTGATGTTAATTATATGATAATATCCGCCATATTAACATAATTTACATCAAGATCCGAGATTCGAGAGATGAGGCATATTCAGGATCTGCAGAGAAGCCTTTACTCCGATTCTGGTAATTGAGATATTCAACCCTCGCGTGGTTTAGTCAACATTAAGCATTTCGAATACCGAGTCGAGATAGAGATATACTCGATTCTATTCACTTAAATAGCGAATATACTCGAGAGAGGATATTTCGTAGGCAAGATCACCTCGCCATTGATATGTTATAAACAATCGGAATAACAACATCTTTAGGAGAATAATCCATCGAATGTGACAGGGGAAGATTTAACCCTAGGCTCCCACATTATCAATTCGCCAAAACCAATAGCTTAGTTACAGTTAGTACTTAAATTCTCTCTTAGAATCATTTATTCATATATTGTCTAAAAAGCAGAATCTCTGTAGTCAATTCATCTTTCCCTGTAGATCGATACTGCACACTCAGTACACTATATTACTTGAGGCGACGCGTGCACTCACGCACACATAGGCGCACATTTTATACAGCACCGCTTTCGCCCACGCTGCACTTGCTAGATGTATATCCTCCTCGAGTACGTGGTGGCATATCTATTTCAAAGAAAATAAACATTGATAACTTAAATTAATATAATCATACTCATAATCATTATTTTTAAATACTCATATTCATAATCTTAAATTATATAATCATAAATTTTTTTGAAATCATAGCCAGCGCAAACCAATCAACAGAGATTTGTGTTCTTAATTTGGGAAAAGAACAAACCACCCAGAATAGGGAAAATATTTTGGGAAATTAAAATTTGGTGATTATTTGAAATGAAAATTTGGGATGAATGTCAAGTTGGCAATAATGTTTCCACACAGTAAACATGGTTTAAGGGGCGTATGTATACGGGGTTGGAGAGGAACATTTGGAATTGGACGGCTGAAATCAATTCTAATGAGGCATTTGCAAGAGTACTCTACTCAGTTTGGGCTTAGGGAGAAGAACATGCAGTTGGCTGCATAACAGAAACAAATTTTTAGGAGTCCAAGATTTAGATATATATTTGTGATGACCATGTTGTCAGTTATGTGTATCATTCATTCTGTGCTTTGGATATCAGCACAAATTTCATAAATGAATTATCAAATCATCCTTTTTTGCCTTTAGATTCTGGAGTGAATTTAAGTTACTATGATTATTTGTGAAGATCTGCGACATGAATGTGGAACATGTTAAAACATCCATTTGGCTAGAAATATGTCGAGTATTCTCAGGAACTTGTTGCTTTAGTTGTGAAAAAAATGGAGGTTGATACACCATTCAGTTAATAGCCAGGTCCATTTCTGTCACAGCTTTTTGTAATTATCCATTCCATTTCATCTATCCTCATGTTGGATATAGTCTGACAGTATGAAGTGAATAATTTAGAAATAGTGTGGGAAGGCTATACACATGAAACTGACATCGTTTCAAGTAACCTGGACATCATGAAATCCTGGGCTTGAAGTGGAGAATTTCATGACATCATATTACCGGACATCATCATGGAACTGATAAAAACTTCATCCGGACATCATGAAATCGATAACATGAATTTCTCCGGGATATCACAAACCGCTGAAATCAAGCTCCAAACATCATGAAATCTGGTGAAAATAAGATCTCAGGATTCAATGAAATCCGGAGTAGAAGCTCAACTTCAGATTTGAGAACTTGGTAGTATAGAACTAAACCAAAACCGTATCTAATTTAAAAAAATGCAAACTTCTTCATATTTCTTGATATTTAACAATGAAAATGCAAGAATAAACACAACAAAAAGCAAACTTACTTGATATTTTTGTCGACCTCCTGATTGGTTGTCGACGGGTTTTCAGGTAATGTATGAGCATGGGGTCAAAAGGAGGATGGAGGCCGGAGGTCAGGTTCTTGTTGAATCTCCTGATTTGGGGTCTCTGATGGTTTTTAGAAAAAACGGGGTTTCTTATTGAATCTCCTGGATTAGGGTTCTGATGATTTTAGGTAAAAACGGGAAGATAATTGGGGAAATAAACCTGATGGAGGTTAAGCATGGGTGCATGGAGGGTAGGATGGGAATGTTGTTTAAAGGAATGTAAAGAGTTTATTTTGGTGTAATTAGTAATGGGGTGCGAGATATTAAAGGGGTGTGAATAGAACTACTTTTCAGACCTACGAACAAATGCTGGGTTTCAAATGGTAGGTGTTAAATGGGCGCCTATTTTAATAATTCAATGTTTTTATTTTCAAAATATAATTAAACTTCGCTAAATATGGGATGGAATATACCAAGTGAGAGGAATAAGAGCTACCAACCGCTATTTTGGTAACCTCTCAATTCTCTCTTCAAAGTTGCCAAACATGTCACCCTGTAATCCTGACAGATTTTCACACTCGCGACAAGTACCTCCATTTGAGCTTGATTTTTGTCTGGCGTACATTTTAACAGTTATAGGGATGGCACCCTGGATAGCAACTCCCGTTGGAGTTGCTCTTAGCAAAATAAAACATAATATTATCCATGCTTTTTACCATTTATTGGCAATCTTTAATCAACAAAGCAAAAGGTGAAGTTGATTGAAAAGAGATTTTTAGAGCATTGAAGACCACTTGAGAGTCCATCTCCACCGACACTTTCGTGAGACTCATTTGTTTAATCCATGATAAAGCTTCTTTAACTCCCATAGTGTCAACTTTTTTTGGCCCAAGTTTTTGATATATTGGCATGGCAGACTACTTTGTTTATGCTAATCCAAATTGCTCAGCATATCATCACCACCAGTGAAGTTTGCTCCTTTGAGTAGGCTATCAATATTCTTCTAAACCGATTTAAAATAGTCTCATACCTACCAATGATTGGAAATGGAGTAAGAAGCCAACAATCTCTTGCTAGAGAATAGAGAAACAATAGATGATGGACTGATTCTCTATCACTGGCACACATTGGGAAAATAAAAGGCACCCACCCATCCGCTCCTCAGTTATCCTCGTAATGGGCAGACCCCTCAGAATATCCCTCCACACGTAGCTCAAACTCTAGGATAACGGATGCCACCCATAGCCGTAGTCCATATTTATGCCTTTTCGTCTCCCGCACCAAACGCGGCCGTGTTTTATAGCTACTCTTGACTGAATAAAAACCCTTATCATCAGCCACCCAAAACCAATTATCATTAGTATTCCTAACACTAATTTAAGCGGAATACTTAGTATCAGCTCCCTGTCTCTATAGTTGAATAAATCTTAAACCAAATCCTTATCCCATTTGTAGTCTCCTGAATTTTATGAGTCACTGGATCGTCGGAGCATCAACTTGCCAACATGTACCTGCAAAACAAACAAGAAACGGTGGTGGTGTGCCCGCTGCCCTTCGATGCCTAAGCCGAATGAATCGAGAGTGAAAGAATTCGGCCATTTTTCGGGCCAAGAATGTCTTACTCTTCTATGGTGTCACCCTCTTCTTTTATGGAGGAGGCCATACGCTTGTCTCATATTCAAGTGGAAGTAGATTCCATTTTCTTCTAAACTAAGGGGAAGATAGTGCTTTGTTTGCGTGTTATGACCTGTTCTTCTTTTTAGATAGCCAAACTGCCTTTTAGATAGCCAAATTGCTCGCATCTTTTGCTCCATGATGCGTTTGACCGCCATCAGGGTGGTTACGTGTGTGACTCATGGATGGTTATTTGTTCAAGCTGAGATATGTTAGTCGGCTGCCTTCTTAAAGATGGTAGACGACCAGGAAAAATTATACCCAGACATTATATCTCCCGCCCGGGTCGGGTGCATGTCTTGGTCCGACTCTGTAAACGAAGATGATCGTCCGCAGATCAGGCCTCCGTGGTTTCGCTGGGCTCGCGAGACTCGACCGGGCCTCGTTGGTTGGAGGGTCTTGGCCAAAGCCCATGGTACCCACACCATTGTTGTTCTCCCGGCATCATCAACTCCTTAACCGTGACACTATTGTACACCACCCTAACGATGTAGTAAACATTCCAATGTTTTCCGTAGGAAGCCGGGGATCTTTGGATACAAATATATGGGAGCCATCACCTGCACCCTATCTACTATGCTTACCGAGAATATGTTTTGTTGCCCATATACTATGCCAAGTGTAACTTGGATGAGTGAAGGAATGAGGATTGGGGATAGTACCTTGCTTTTAAGAGCTAGGCAACCAAAGAAGTTGGTTCCATCATCGCCCATCCCGTCTCGCAGCGAGAGCAAGGCCTAACTCATGTATTCTCCTAAACCCAATTCCACCAAAAGCCTTTGGAGCACATAAATGATCCCATCTCATCCAGGTAATTCCTTTACCACTACTCAACTTAGAACCCCACCAAAACGCATTAAGCATGCGCTCAATATCATGACACACCCTAAGTAGGAGCAAGATCACTGAAATCACAAAATTGGGAATAGCCAGTGGCCCTAACTTCAAAGACCCTCTCACTAAAGACGACAACTTTGTTGTTCCAATTATGTATTCTAGCCCACACGCAGTCCTTTAAGTAATCAAAAGCTCTCCTTTTACTTCTTCCACTAGCTGGATGCCATATATGTCTCAGTTATATGGTTTAGTTTGGTCTCCTTGACTCGCAAAAATGGAACATATGTTCACTTGTTGTATCATACCCACATTACGATTGAATGAGATTGATGACTTGTTAAAATTGACTCGTTGCCCCGTGGCATCACTATATACTTAAAGAATATGTTTGACAACATAAGATTCTACTTCATTTGCCCTGAAAAAGATAAAACAATCATCCGCAAAGAAGAGATGAGAAATCAATGGCGCTCCTCATGCTATCTGACAACCATGAAGGTGACCTGTAGCTTCCTTTGCTATAACAAGCGAACTAAGTGCCTCATAACAAATAATAAAAAGGTATGGGAATAAAGGATCTCCCTGACGAAGGCCTCCTTGAGGAAAGATTAGCCCTAATTCCTTACCAACATGGAGAATACTGAACATCACTGTTGATACACCCTCTCATTATTTTCACCCATCTTTCATGAAAGCACAATTTAAGCATCATTTTCTCCGAGAAATCCCATTCCATTATGTCATAGGTGTGGGTACCATGGGCTTTGGCCCAAACCCTCCAACCAACAAGCCCAAAACTGAAACCCACAGAGGCCCAATCTACGGACCCAATCGACTTTATTTACAAGCTGCACTCCAAACATACTTCCCCCCAATCTAGCGAAGATATAATGCCCGAGAGCATCATGGCCGGCTACCATCTTTAAGAAGGTGAACAACCGACCTCTCTCAACTTGAACAACAACCACCCATGGATTACACATGAACCACCCCGATGGCGATCAAACGCATCATGGAGCAAAAGATGCAAAAATGGCTGGCAAGGTAGCTGGCTATCTAAAGGGAAGAACGGGTCATAACACGCAAACAAAACGCCACATTCTCCTTCCGTTTCGGAAGGAAATCGTCTACTTCCCATGAAAAGCGGACAACAACCCTCCTCCATAAAAGAAGAGGGGGTGACACCATAGAAGGTAAGAGACTCTTGACTGAAAAAGACTAATTCTTTCACCTCCAAACCCTGGGCCCGACCAGGCATCGAGAGGCCACCTTTCGCCAATCACCGCCCCTCGTCAGCCTCATGCTTCATGTCGCAAGTCGATGTCTCGAGGATCCAAAGGACTCGTAAAATTTAAGAGACTACAATGGGGTTCTTTGGGTTCCTTTCCACCTTTCCTGAATCACCCGGGGATCTCGTGTCTTCCGCCTTTAACTTTTTCGCCGCTTTTTTCGCCTCCGGATTCGTTCTGATGGATCATGTAAACATAATAGCACCACTCTGCAATCCCGGTCATAGTTCATGAATGCCTTTTGGTGTACTACGAATTCACATTTTCTCGGGAATTTTCTATGTTCCCGCATTACACTGCTTCCTCATGCTTCCCAATTCCCGCTAGGCGAGAAGGACTTAAATTTACCACGTATGGCTAAGGTATTTGAGATGTTTCAAAATGGACTGATCTAGAAATAAGTATATTGGCCTCGCGCGAACGTATATTTATGGTGGCACAAAGGCCCACTCAGCCAAGTTTCCACGCTCATTCATCGTACCCCAATATGCAGAAGCACGCCATGAATCAAATTGGTCATGGAGGCGATGAGTCGACAGTGCATTAAATGCGGCTGTAGGCTCTAGACACTTAATATATAGGGAGTCATCATTTGATTTCACCCTTTCCCGTACTTTCTTCTTCTTGGTTATCTTGTGTTACTTTTGCTCAAGATTTTCTCAGGAATACTTTCAGGCATGCCGCTAGGAACCGTCTTCCAAGCGCTTGCTCAGCCTCCATTTTATGTGCAAACACTCCATTCCTATTCCCAGTGTTGATTGATTACTAGCACGCCTTTGGCAAGAGAGGATATAGCGCAGGAGGGGGTATTCTAGATTCACTGTATCGGGCGACCCCGCCTAGGCATAGTGGGTCTGCAAGTGGTTTTTCCTTTTACCAGTGTGGTATCATGGCTTCGGGTTGATTATCGTTTCCCTTCCTTTTTTGTCTTTCTGCTTGTAGAATGGAAAAAGGTTAGGAAGAGACTTCCACCAGCCAGGTGTGTGAAACCCCGAGAAAATCCTAATTTTCTGGAAAATGGTAAAATGGTAATTTCGATCAAAATCCGGATTTTTTTCTAGATCTCGGATGACGAAACGGACTTCACCGTTGGAATCTTCTCGCGAAATCTAGTTACCATGTCAAATTTCATCGAATTCCAAGACAATCAAAATTTTCAAGTTTTTTAAGGCAACAGGGGTAGTGCGGGACACTTGACACATTTTGAGAGGCTCAAGAGGTGCCACGTGTCATGTGCAGAGTTAGTCAAACATTGAGATCAAGTGGGGCTCACATGAGACACATGACATCATGCCATTTGGTGAAAATCTCAAAGTAGATGGATGAGGGATAGGGTGTAACCTCTATGAACCACTTGCAGCTGGACATAAGGGCATCGAGAGATGACAAGTCTCTTGTCTTAATCTTAACCAAATGGGTTGGGAGAGGAGAAAAGAGAGGGGGAGAAGAGCAAACCGTAGGAGAGAGAAAAGTGTGGGATTTTTAGGGAGAGAAGCTCTACCTTCTCTCTAGAATTCCTATGGATCTAGATCGTCTGCTTCCGACGAGGCAAGAAGCAGTTGCTTCCTGACGACAAGGGCTAAGCGCAAGTGAGGTACGGCTTTGTGGAGTTTTGACAACTCCGGGAGGTAGGGGTTTTCTCCAACTTGATTTAATCATTTTTTAAGAGCCATTAAAATGGTTTGGATGATATGAGGCCGTGAGGGGCCGTTTGATCAATCCCGAAACTTAGGACTGAATTGCTGGAAATTTGGGACACGTTGATACCACAACCGTTGGTGGTGTGGAGCCAGGTTATAATTTATGCAATAAATTACGGCTCGTGTCATACTGAAACGCTATGGATTAGTGGAACTGACATGCTTGGGTGAGAGGGTTATCTTACCGGGACAAATTCCACTACACGATGTGGACCTGTTAAAATGGGGCTTATTTGCTTGTTGGATCGAAATGGTCTCATGTGTGTTGTAAGCAAAAATCTCGCTTGCACGAATGACCTGGAAAGGTGTATGGAAAGAAATTGTTAATGCATGAAAATTTTAATGTGTTAAGATGAGTGTTTGAATTATATAAAATATAATTGTGTGAGTTTCATTGAAATTGTAATTGGATTGTTGATTAGCCCATGTGAGCTAATTTAGATGTTATTGATATGAATAAATAACATGATGTTGTGAGTTAAAATTCGGTTAGTATATGCATGATTTATATATTAACGTGAATTGTTTGGAAATGACATAATGCATTCCATATGCACCGGGGCACCCTAGAACGATAGGTGTGAGTGCATTACATGAAAGAAAATAAAAAGGAAAATGATTGTGAAATGAATTTCAATGAAAGATTTTTCGGAGAATTTGCTGGGAGACGTCCAACAATCTCACACTGGAGGAGCCTGTACGAATTGTTTCCTGAGAGTTATCCAACAAATCTCGCCGAGGGTTGTCCAATAGATTTTACCGAGACTCGCAGTATGTTTCGAGAACAAAACCTTTGGTTTTGAAAATGCTGCTTTTCCCACATTTGGCTTAGGCATGCGTGAGGGAGCTCTGCTGAGGGCTCGAGAAGTGGGAAAGGGCGAAGTCAAGCATTCTCATCCATATCATGTAAATATTCAAGTAGATAATGTATTTTCTCGATCAGAGCCATTGAACCATTGCATGTACACTTAGGTGGGGAATAACCTATGTAGGATAATTCCACCATCGCACCGGCTCACCCCGTCTGAGGAACATTATTTCAAGTACAGAGGTTCGGGAAGACGGCGCTCACAGAGGTCACAGAAGAAGCCATTTGTGGCTTTGATATGAAATTTGTAAAACATGTATTAGAATTCTAAATTTTAATATATGTTTGTGTTAAGAGTGATGTAATAATTCTCTTGAACTATTGTTATATAGTTGATTAGATTTTGGTGAGTATTGATGTATGGGGCCAAATGGCCATTTTTACTCATGTATGGGTCTCATGACATGAGACACAGGTTTTCCGCGAGTTGACGTGTTGTCAACGGACCGCCGGGATTTGGGATGTCACAAGGTGGGTCGCAAGCATGGGCACCTTCTACAAGCAGCATCATCTCCTCCTTGTCTATGGAGGAGTTGAGAGCCCATCGCGGAAATTCCTAGCACGACATTGATGTCATGCTATCGCGATGGCTCGAATTTAAAAATAATCGTGGACAAAGAGTAATAACGCGGCATTTTTCACCCAGAGAACTAAATGGCCCAAGCCGCTCTCAGGCCGCCTCGTGAAGCAATTCTCGAACTTCTTACAGAGCGCCCACCTACCCTCGTTCACCCAAACGTCATCCAGATTCTGACTAGGTGTCGTGGTACTCGAACCTTTCTTACCGCCTTGACTCACATTAAGGAGGTTTGTTTCAGCTTTATACCTGTAGGGTAAATAAGTAGGTGCCGATGTCTATCCGTCAAAGGACCTCGGATGAATCCCTCAGAATTCCCCAACCTTCCATTTTGATGTTGCAACTACAACATGTCTTTTCCGTGTGTGTATAAGTAAATAGGGGATTGCCTCGTTGATGTATTTTTCAGACACCCAATTCATGCATTACTGTGTTTCATTATTGTGGGTTTTCGTGTGTGGAGGGGTCAAGCGGGCAACCGTGCACGGTGAGAGAGCCAGCCAGCGGTAAAACTGAGGTCAAGCGAGATTTTTCGAAAGGTGAGCGGCATCATGAAGTCCTTCTAACCGTGAAGAATTTGCATGATTTAATCTGCCACCCGGCTCCTTACAACGTCCCAATAATCCTGCGTCCTCTACCCTCAGAGATTGTGGAAGGTGAGCACTTTGTCTCGCGTGACCTTCTGCTTAATCCTGTGGTTCTTCCCAAATGCAAGGAGGTGGATAGCTGAAGGCGGCGGGCCTGAATCGAGATCAACACTCAACCCTAGCAACCTTCCTTTGCTAGCGAGGATTCCTGGCCCCGCCCCCAGGCGCTCCAAGCAGGTCGAGGGTGGCAGCCGCTCGAGCGGCCATCCTCGCAATAAAGGATCTCCCGCCTTCGCCCCCAAGGCCAAGAAAAGCATGGGACGTTGAGGCGACAAAAAGTTGCTGGAGTAGGAGCGGAGGATTTCATTCCATGGATCCCTCTAATATCCCGTCGTTCCCCTGACTTGGAAGAAGAAGAGGAAAAGGATCTAGATGTCCGGGTTTGATTCACACTCACGTCAAGCTTAAGCGATGATTTCCTCGAGCAAGCGGCCGATGCCTCCCGGGCGGTCGAGGCTCCTGGCCAACCGTCGACGAGCTCCGGGAGGTGCAAGCCATCATCATCCCAGGCTCGCCTGAGATGGCCTGTACCACCATCCGCCCCAGGAAAACGCTACTCGTGGTCCAAAGATAGCTCTCGGTTCCCGCCACTCATCCGTGTGGTCCATCCCCTGAGCAAATGGGTCACAACTTCGTGATAGAACTGGGGGGCGCCACACGAACCGGGATACGTGGAGGCCGCCGTCTGCATCGTGCAGATGTTGTCGACCTCAGATCTCCTCCTTTCGCGTCCTGGGCCGCCCCATGAAGGAGGTATCGGGCCCCGATGGAGGGTGCTCGCAGATCATTGACCACGGAGGCCCTTCAATCTAGGTTAATCACGGCTGACCACAGACCGATGAGCACCTGATGTCATGATGCCTATCCGTTCGCCGGCGCGTAGCGAAGAGTATACCATCTCAGTCCATGCTGGTACTATTAAAGAAGATCTCTAGCAAATAATTGAAGATGGGATGCAGGTTCACAACCGCAATTTTGCTAAGTCAACGGAACTAGTAATCTTGGAAGCACTATATGTTATAGTATTATTTCTTAGTTATTGTCAAATCATTAATATGTTTCTTCGCAGGCTGTTTCTACTATTCGGAACATGGCCTTCCAACATCGAGAATTTTAGACCCGGTTGAGGGACGCGGAGAGGCTATGGATTTATGCCCTTCCGCCTAAGGCTAATAAAAAGGCATCGGGTGCCTTCCCTTAACTGAGGCGCAGTCAAAGCTCGAGGGCTTCTGAGCTCCGGAGACTAGAGAAGCTGTTGATGTGGCTGCCTCGCGGCCGAGGCGAGAGAGACGCCGTCATGAAGTGGCGATGGCCCAACTGAGATCAGTGCCGTAAGGCCGCCCCGGCGCATGTGGGACCGAAAGCAGTCTTGTGAGTCCAACGAGCCTTAACCACGCAGAGATGCCCTACGAAAGTGGAGTTTCGAAGCTGGGGATTCCGGCTCGCTTGTGCGTTGGCTACTTTTGAGAGGTCAGGAAGAGGAGGAAGCCAGCTCGTATTTAATCGGGCGAGAGCAGTTTCCTTTGCTTGTAGAGGTTAGAGCTAGCAAAGACGAAGCCGCGCCTTCTGCCAGAGGTTCGTAAAGAAAAGAAGGCTTTGGAGGCGGAGTATGACGTTGGCTTTGAACTTATCTTTAATTATGGCTATGGTTGTTGTGCCTTTGCACATAATATTTGTGGGAGTAAGCCTGGGATTCCAACCTGGATGCCGGACACGACATATCCATTAACTCCAGAGTTCTTTGTTAATCTTCGATGTCCCCTTAAAAGGCCGTTCCCGGTAGAAGCGATCGCTCCAGAGGGCGACATTGAGCGAGGAGGTCGAGCGCTCCTCTGCCTCCGGGACTTAAGGTAGGTGATAACCCTGGTTCTCTATCCAGGGTAGCCGGGGAGATGGAGGAGCCTAGTGCATCTGGCGAGAGTTAGGGACTACATTCTGTGCTTGCCTGCCCAGCCTTGCTCCTTTGCCCCCGTTCCGTATCCGGACATTTTGATAAGTGTAATTGGACTTCTTAATGAAGCGACTTTATTGATTCCCCTTATTAATCGAGTAGTTCATTTTTTCTTAGCCGAGTGGCGTTGATGTTGTAACTAGTATGTTATAGTCCAGGTTTGGGCAACTGTCCCTTGGTTCGTTTACACTCTTCCCTATCCCAAGCTGGGAGTGTACTACCGCATCGGGATCGAATTAAACTAGGGGGAGCATCACTTGTCTCGAATTTTTAGATTAAACCAACAGAGATCATCCCATCGGGGGCCGATAGTGGCATTAACTTTATAGCGCCATCCAAATGTTAGACTGAGCCAACTGTGTATTAACCATGCTGAGCCGGACAGGGCATTAGCGCCATCTGGACTTTATTCTGAGCCAATTAGGCATTAACCATACTGGGGCGGACAGGGCATTTAGCGTCATCCGGACTTTATTCTGAGCTAGTTGGGCATTAACCATACTGGGCCAAACAGGGCTTTTAGCGCCATCCGGACTTTATAACTTAGATTATGCAATAAAGATATAGTTAGAAGAAAATTCATCTTTTTATCAAGACTTTGAGGTGTATAACATTCATTCCGTACGGGTGTTCCATCTAGCTTATCTAAAGCATAAGGATCCGACCATCGACTGAAGTTACACATATGGCCCTTCCCAGCTTAGCCCGAAACTTTCCCGCCACTGGGACGGCGAGGCCAAGACTCTCCCTTAAGACCTGTGTCTCTTGGTCGAAACACTCGGGGTTTTACGCGTCTGTTGTATAGATTTGCCAGCCGACAGTGGTAGGATGCTATCCGTATGGCTGCTGTCTCGCGTAGTTCATCCGCCATGTCTAGGTCCTTGACTATGAACTCCGTACTCAATCGTTTCATATATCTGCCTTCGAGCGTAGGCACACCTATTTCTCGCAGGATTATAGCTTCCATCCCGTAGGTAAGTGCGGTGGCTGAATATACCCCATTGGTCCGCGCCATTGCTCGCCAGGCTTCCCAAAGGACCCTGAGAAGTTCGTCCACCCATTTGCCTTTAGCTGCATCCAACCGTTTCTTTAAGGCCGGCCACTGTGGTTTTGTTAAGCCTCCGCCGCTCGCCATTGCTTTGCGAATACCGGGGTGGAGTATAAGTTCTTATTTTCAATTCCTAAGAGGTTTCTCAGAATTCCAAATACAAATCAGCCCATTATTCGATACGATTGTCCTTGGAATACCAAACCGACAAACTATATTTTTCTAGATAAACTAAGTGACTTCTTTATCTTTGATAGATGCAAAAGCCTCAGCCTCTATCCATTTGGTCGGGCAATCAAGGATACTAGCAACAACTTTTCGAGCCAGGCGGTAGGAGTGGCCTCTACTATGTCAATTCCCCATTGAGCGAAAGGTCATGGCTCGAGAGACGCTTAGATCTCGAAATGACCCATCTTAAGACGGGAGCCCGTCGCTGACAATTCACCACATTTGCGTACGTAAATTCGCACGTCAAACTTCATAGGTCAGTCAATAATACCCCCCGCAAGCTGGCCTACAGGCTAGAGTTCTCGCCGCCCTACATGAACAGACAGGGAACACAAGCATATTAATAATACACACACACAGTGCAAAGGAGCATGGTCGCCACATATCCCTTCAGAGCACTCACAACACATGTCGGGCCTGCTCTAGTTAAGCATTTCAGATAGTGGCTCAAGCAGATCATTGAATAACTCGCCTTCACACAAAGAAAATCGGGCAGATCGACTCCCGACCCATGAAAGCATGGTCCTTCTCAGAGTTCTCCCGTTGCTGATATATCAGGCTATGGGTCCATCCAGAAGGGAGGTTTCACGACCGGCTTACTCCTGATGTTGGCTATTGAGGAATCCAGCTGATAATATATAGGCATGAATATTGTTTTTGTTATAGGTAGAGACGCAACAACGACGGCTAAGGCATCTGCTCTTTCATTAGAGTCCTTGGGAACATGTTCGAGCTTCCATGTCGAGGACCCACACCGCTGAACCGCAGTTACATACTCACCATTCTGTGGATCCCGGATTCATATTTTGCATTTACTCATTCTACCACCAATCGGGAACTACTGACTATGTTTGCCTACAGATAAGGCAAATGAAAGATCAATCCCAAACAGATGGCCGGATTTAATTGCGTGCCAATGCCTACTTGTTTGTCGAGATGCCTCGCCTACACCGAGTCCACCACTTCCAGCCGCGCAGCCTATCTCAGTCAGGGACTTCTGCTAGAAAGTCGGCCAGGACTTGCCCCTTCTTAGCTAACCTTGGCTTATACAGATACCGTATTCGCTTAGTCTCATCTACCAACGAGCTATTCTCCCGCATAAGTCCGGGCTTGTGTATAAGGCCGAGAGGAAGATTGCCAGCACCCACAATGGGGTGTGCTTGAAAGCATGGGTAAAGCTTCGTTGCCATCCATGTAGCTAAAGAAATTTGTTCAAGGTGGTCAGATCCTCGTTTACGCGTTAGCTAAGTGACTCACGACAAGAACATCGTTCGCTCCATCCTCACCTTCTTTCAACAGATGGCGCCATCGCGACATCCGAAATAAATGCAAATACATGAAAAAGTGTCTAACCGGGCTCGTATTAGCAAGTGTAAGACCCGAGAAAATTCAAATTTTCGGAAAAAGGGTAAAATGGTCATTTTTGTAAAAATCCAAAAATTTTCTAGGTCTCGGATGATGAAACAGACTTCACCGTTGGAATCGCCTCGCGGAAATCTGGGGCTACCACGACTTCATTAATTCCGACATACCGAAATTTCATGTTTTTCGAGACACCGAGTGTTGGGTGCCGTAAAACGGGTTTGAGAGACATTTGATATGACAAAAGTCACCTACTATATGTACTCATGTGACACATGTTGCATGAGTAGAGAGATGATGAAATTGATGGCCTAAATAAGGCTGCTGCACTGTAAGGCGGACATGATGGGAATTATTTGAATTGTTAATGAATAAGGACAAACTTGGAATAGTGATCTTCTCCAAATTAAAAGACCAAAAAAGTGAGGGTTGGAAATGAGATGCAGTGAGGTGCAGATTTTGAGTTTTAGAGAGAGAAGGTGTGTCTTCTCTCTAGATTCGCCAATTCGAATCATTTCTGCCTTTACTCGGCAAGAAGTAGTTGTTTTACGCGGCGAGGCTACGTTGTGGCACCAATTTGGTGGAGTTCCGATAACTCCAAGAGGTAGGGATCTTTTTCCTACTTGTAAGGTTATTCTTTGCCAAGAGCCATGTAAATGGTTAGGAATGGTTTCCAGCCATAAATTCAGTCTCAAAAGCTACGAGCCAAGTGGAGAAAATTTCTATTTGTGTGGCGTGAGGTGCCACGGAGAGTTCTCCTTTGTTCACGTGAATGGTAAATGAATTGGTGTGATTTTATGATGTTAAGTGATTAAGAAATGGGTGTTTGTAGTCTAGCCCGTGTGAGCTAATTTTGGTGTTATTGATGTGAAATTGAATAACATGATTGTTGTGGTAAATTATGTTGATATATGTGGGTGTATTAACATAAATTATTTGGAATTGGCATAATGTTCATATCTTATTTAGGGCAGCTTTAGAATATTAGGTGTGAGTGCATGACATGAAATGAAACAAAAAATGAAATGTTTGAAGGAATTTCAGCGTTCAGAAGGAATTGCCTTGGAGGACGTCAATGAGATCACTTCGGATGAGGACCATGACTGTTTAGGAGTGTTATCCAGCAATTCGCTTTGGAGGGTAGTCGATATTTTCTGCAGGAAACTTCGGTAGTAAGTTTTCAAGAATAAAAAGCTTTTATTGTGAAAACTGGATGTTTTTACTCGCATATTGGCTTAGGCATGTGTAAGGGAGTCGGTGAGGACTCGAGACATGGGTTTGGGCATGTAGACATTCGAGTAGGTTCATGAAATTGCTTGAATGTGATTGTTTGCCATGCATGTGCACTTAGGTGGGGAGTAACCCATGTAGGAGGTATCTCTCTTGGGCTGCTCGCCTTTGTCGAGGATCACCATTTCAAGTACGAGGGCTTGATCGGGAGGCGACACTCACTAGAGACCGCGTGTTAGAGCGGAGCTTGTGGCTTTGATATTGTTGTATAACATGTATTAGAAATTGTAAACTTTTAATATATGTTTGTATTAAAATAATGTTAACTCTTAAACCATGTAATATATTTGGTTGGGATAAATTTTGATGAGTATTGATGCAGGGGCCCAAGTGGCCATTTTTACTCATTTTTATTCATGTGTGGACCCTGTGTGGTCATTATAAACTTGTTGGGATAGGTTTGTACCTTGGGAGTGAGCTCCGTCTGAGGAGACTGGGTTTTCATGGTAGTGTCGGGTTACCCTGACATCCCGCGAATATTCCATGAGTTGACGGGTTGTCAACGGACCCCCGGTTTTAGGGCGTCATGGCTTGGTATTTTAGTTTAGGTATACGAGTGCCTAGGGCTTGAGGGACTTGGGCTTAGGCCATGGTCATAAGGTGTAAGAACATCACAGCTTGGTAAAGCTTGATGTTAAGGTTTAGGTATGTGATTACCTAGGCAATCACAGGACGGGATTAGAACACTACATGCATTGTGTTTTATGTGTGAGTGGTGTGCATAACATGGATGATTGTTGTGTGAAGTGATCATGTGTTGTATGAATCGTGTGATTTGTATGCTGGCGAGTAGCATGGAAACGTTAAACACTAGAGTAGAGAAATATAACCTCTTGAGTGTGTGTGAAATTTTTTGGCAAAATGGTCAGAATTGAGCAGAAATATATATATATATATATATATATATATAATTTTAAGACTGGTAGTTCGATTTTGAACATAAGCAGTTGTGTTGTGAAACTACGGAAAATCTTTCGATTTTGCACAAGAAAGGGTAAAATTTTAACTCATAAAATTTTGAGTTGTATGAAATACAGTGGCCTAGGCTCTGCATTTATGGAAGTAGCAAGAGGCTGCGGAGATGAAAAATGATGAGAATAAATTTTTCTAAGGTTTACAGTGTAAAATTTGAAAAAAAATAAATAAAATAAATTTTAATAAATTTATTTGGTTTCTTGAGGAATGAAAATATATATATATATCTCATATATTTTTTTGTTTTCGATGGCTGGAATGAAAAATTTGCAGGGGAGGCTGGCTGAGGCTACGCCCATTTTTCTAGTGTAAGAATCCTGATACATCAGTTGTATTGTGACCACCCCGGGGGTAACGAGGCGGGGCTGGGAGGCGAACTGGGGCGCGCGACGGCGCGCGAGGGGGCTGTATGTGGTCGGCAAATCTGGTGGCGGAGCCCGATATACGACCCGACACGGCCGAGGAGGCAGCGACATGGCGGAGTCGGCCTGCGCGCCTTGGCAGCGGGGGTGAGTGGGGTTGTATCATGACAAGGCGACGGCTGGATGGGCAGGAATGAGTCACGACCTGGCGATTGTATTGTGACGCCGGCCAAGCTACTCTCCTGTCACGATACAATTGATTGTATCGTGATAGGAGGAAGGCAACGGCCCGGGCATCCATCTTGCGACGGCCGGGCTTGTGCTACGATACGACCGAGGAGCTTGCGACATGGCGCTCGCGACACAACAAGCGATACATTCGGGCGTCTTATTTGAGACCTCCCACTGCTCTGGTCGAGGGGGAAGGCGCGATATGCGGGAGGCCGCGACACGTGCTAGTGTGCCACGCGACACGGCCGGCCTGGCGTGCGGCGTCTTGCCTTGACTGAGTCGAGTGTGCTGGTGCACCCGACTTCGGTTTTGACTCGAGTGTCTTGTTACGAGTCCTTTGTGTTGGGACACTATTCATGAGCCACCAATTCCACGAAGATTTTTCAAAAAAAAATAAAAAAATAAAAAATCAAATCAAATAAAATCAAATAAAATCAAATGAAATAAAAATATTTCAAAATGAAATTTTCTAAAATAAAATTTTTGTTGCATATGATTTAATATATTGAATTATTGTCTTGCATTTCCTATGAATGCAAGGACATTGTGTATGAAATATTTTTCTGTGTATGAAATAATTTTATGTATATGAATAGTGTCGAAATTTGTAGTTAAGCCTTAGAATCTTGCTATTAAATTTAACTTACCATTTGACATGTGTAGATGGCTAGTCGAGGCGAGGGCGTAAGTCGTCCGAGTCTTGGTTAAACTGACGTTTGACCCGACCAAACACGATCGGCCAGGCTTTCTTTGAGGCATGATCATTGTTAACAGCATTACACATGCTAGTGCAACGATGACCATGGAGGAGTATATGACATACGAGGCATCAGATATGGTCTTTGATCTTAAGGAAGGAGATCCATCTTCTTCGGCCGGAAAGAGCGAAGATACATTCGCCACGGACCTCAAAGAGCAGGCAGGTTATAGGGACGAGACGGATGGAGTATATTGACCAGACAAGGCGAGATGATGTGTTATTTGAAACTGACTTTGGACACCTACGAGATTGTCACGGAGCGAGAATCCCAAGGTTATGGGACACCTTTGTCCTAATCATTAGTGAGACGGGTTAGGGTTGCCAATCAGGATGGGCAGATGGTGTGCTGTGCCGGCTGACCCGAACATGAGGAGGGATTGCCCCGAGAGACGGATCAGTTTTGGGACGGCGCGGTCGGTCGGCGGTAGGACGGAGATGACCTGATTTGTTCCTCCGCCTAATATGGAGTCGAGAACCCGATCAGTCGAGTCTTGCATGTGGCTTTCATGCTTGTGACGAGTCACATAGGCGGGTAGGAGCGTGAGTCGGTGACGCAGGTGCGTAGAGTTCGGTCGGTGGGCGAGATGACGTATTACCATTGCCGCAGGCTAGCGGGCATATGAGGCGAGATTGTCTAGGAAGCGGAGGTCTCATGGTACGAGAGGTGAGCATACCATCGGTTGGACATGCGAGGATGCGTTTATTTGCATTTGTTTTCTAATGCATCATGTTCATTAATGCATCTTGTGTGATAAGTTTAGGCTTAGAGGTTGAGGCCTTTAGAGAAGCCAGGTGTAGATGTTTTTCCCTAGAATGTGGGGTGAGAGTTGACTTGATAGGTCGGGATTATGAGTAAGGGATCTCCGAGATTCTGCTCATGGTGGACCCTCGGGATTGGGGTGTCACAGTATGGCATCATTGAGTTCATGTGCAAGGTAACATCGCGTCGAGTAGGATGTGGGTGCATGGTATGGTCATTCACCACTCTTGGTGAGTGTGGGCTGGGTTTGTCTTTGGGGCCTACGTCGATGAAGACTCATAGTTCGAATCGGGGAAATGAAGAGTGAACAAAGTGTGTTGGGGCGAAAGCAAGAGAGTAAGTTAATCCCAGGTGAGGAGCCTAGGTTAGGGTGAAGGAGACCTGCGGTAGTATCCGAAAGGTCCTGTGTGGGTGTAAGAGACCCAGGAGATATCTAGAATTTCTATGTGAGTGTAGAGCAGGAGGGTATCCCAAATTTTGTGTGGGTGTAGGGCAGAGATCCCAATTTACGTGTGGGTGTAAAGACCAGGGAGGTACATCGAATTTACGTATTGGGTGTAAGGGCAGGTGGAGTTATCTGAGAATTTACTGTGTGGGTGTAAGGGCAGTGGAGTTATCCAAAATCTCTATGTGGGTGTAGGGCAGGTGGAGAAATCGAAATTTCTATGTGATTATGGACACAGTGGAGTTATCACGGGGAATTTACGTGTGGTGTGGGGGCCAGTGGAGTTATCAGAAATCTGCGTGTGGGTCTCTGAGGGCCGAGTGGGAGAAATCTGAGATTTACGTGGTGTAAGGGCCGGAGTGGAGATATCAGGAATTTGCGGCTGTGGATGTAAGAGCTCGCGATTAATGAATAGGAAAGTACGTTGCAGAGATGAAAACACAGGTCAAGTTATCACGTAGACTTAGAGTTGAGTGATGAGGTCGGGAGTGACTCGAGATTTAGTGCCTTTGGAAATTGCATTGGGTGTTGTTGAGGCGAGTGGGCTCGGTATATGAATGTCATTCATGACATAGGTTAGGTTGTGATCCATTGGATTGTCGGTGATTTGTGACCTTAGGAAGGTTAGCGTTTACCTGGCTTGAGGGGTTGTGTAGGGTTATGTTGTGTGAATTATATACGAGGTGTTAGAGGACATCTTTGCCTTTGCATCGTGGGATCATAAGGGTAGTTGGGAAGAGCGCGCCTGTGTGAGGTGCTACAACCTGGCATTCTCGGGCGGTATACGGATGAAGCATATAGAGGCGTGTATGGTAGGTACGTACGATCACGTTATGTTGGACAGAGACGGAAGTATCTTGATCTGCTGATCTAGTTAGATACCTCAGGAAAGTGGAAGCTTGATCGGCAGATCTTCTCATGGCTGGAGGCCCGGCGGAAGAGTTATCTGGGTCTACGACGACGCAGAGTTTGGTTGGATGCGTCTTCTTGAAGGTGATGCTAAGAAGGAGTGGGCGGGTTGTGTGCGAGCTTCTTGCAGGCTTTATTGGGCCCATGAGATACTCGAGGGTGACCTTTGTGGCGTCTGAGGTTAAGTTACACTCTGACATGTCCAGTGTCCACGAGGTGTTTGTCTTCATACTCGGGATATTGCACTCGATCAGGCTCATGTAGTGGATTAGGGAGAGATTGGGGTTGACACGGATGGGACCTTGGGAGAGGACGATGTGCATTGTGAATGGCCAGGATGGGTTCTTGAAATGAAGGCAGTGGTACAGTGAGGTGTTATGGCGGCAGGTGGGTGGAGGGTCGCTGACAGGCGAGGGACGATCACGAGCCACTATCCGCTATGGTGACTTCAAGGATGAAGGTTGTGGTTTATTGTTTAATACTTAAATGACTAGTTTACATGCATGGTATAGTGCCGTTGCATAACATGATGATTGTTGTAGATTGTCGAATTTGGGGTGAAAATTCCTTTTAAGAAGAGGAGAATGTGGGCAGAGAAAATTCAATTTCGGAAAAATGGTAAATGGTATTCGGTAAAAAGTAAATTGCTGGATCTGGATGCTAAATGGACTAAGTTAGGTCGTCGTGAATCTAGCTACCGATAATTCCGAGACGGTCGAATTTTGTTTTCGAGAGGCGCAAGTGTCGAATGTCAGCGGAGTTGAAGACATGAATGTAACAAAATCTCTTGCATCTGCCATCAATACATATTTGCATGAAGTAAGAAGGGTAAGTGGATATACTTTAAAATAGTGCCAAGTATAAAAATCTAGAAAGGACATAATCATAGAATTATTTAGATTTTATTAATAAATAGATAAGCAGAATAGTAATCTTCTCCAAATTAAAAGACCAAGACGGGGGCTGATGAGTGGGTGAGATTGTGGGGACACCCAGTTTCTGAGAGAGAAAGTGCTTCTCTTTAGATTCATGATAGGACCGTCGGTTCTAAACGGAGTAAATATAAAGTTGTTCTCATGGCTGAGGAGCTACGCGTGAGCCTTAGATTTGATATGAGTTGAGCAACTCAAGAGTGAGATCTTTTTCTATTTGTGTTATTCTTTGGTTGAACGTATAGTAGTTGAGATCATTCTGATCTTGTTTGGTTGCAAAATTGAGATCTGAAAACAGGATAGGCAGAAAGACTATTTTGTGTAGCGTAGGGTGCTTTGCAGAAGTTTCCTTGTTCCACGTGGAATAATAATGAGTGATTATGTTTTATTATATTGGTGATTCAAAATGGTGTTTGTTGCTAATTAGTCCATGTGAGCTAATTTTGGTGTTATTGATGTGAAAATTGAATAACATGATTGTTGTGAGTAAATGATGTTAATATATGCATGTGAATTGTATTAGCATAAATTATTTGGAATTGGCATAATGCATTCCATATGCCTTTGAGGCGACTAGAATATTAGGTGTGAGTGTGAGCGCTTGAAATGAAACAAAAAAATGAAAATGTTTGTGAAGAAGGAATTTCGACGGAAGATTTTAGAAGAATTGCCTTGGAGGGACGTCAAAGCAGATCACCGGATGAGGACCATGTTTGTTTCGGAGGATTATCGGCAATTAACTACCGGAGGTAAGTGATATTTACTACGAAACTTCGGTAGTAAGTTTCAGAACAAAGAAGCTTTGTTGTGGCGGATGTTTACTCACATATTGGCTTAGGCATATGTGAGGGAGTCGGTGAGGACTCGAGACATGGGTTTGGGCATGTAGACATTCGAGTAGGTTTATGGAATTGCTTGAATATGATTGTTTGCCATGCATGTGCACTTAGGTGGGGAGTAACCCATGTAGGAAATTATCTCTATTGGGCTTTGCTCACTCTGTCGAGGGATCACCATTTCAGGTACAGTGAGCGATTAGGAAGGCGACACTCCTTTAGGGCTACGTGTTAGGAAAGCCGACTTGTGGCTTTGATATTGTTATTATAAACATGTAATTAGAGTGTAAACTTTTAATATATATTTGTATTAAAGTAATGTGTTAACTCTTGAACCATGTAATATATTTAGTTGGGATAAATTTGGTGAGTATTGATGCGGGGGCCCAGTGGCCATTTTATGTTTATTCATAATATGTGGACCTGTGTGGTCATTGTAGGCTTGTTGGGACAGGTTTGTACCTTGAGATTTGAGCTTCGAATTATAAGGGACTTCTGGAGTTTTCATGGTGGTGTCGGGTTGCAGGCGTCCATTTGAATGTCCGCGGGTTGAAGGGTTGTGGATGGGTTTTTAGGGCGTCACCGACGAGGAATCGGGGTTCCTACTAGATGGTGTCTAGTCCACTCACCAGAGGCCCCAATCCTCTTCATTCCATTTGGCCGTCCCATTTATCAAGTGGTGAAAATGGCACAGGCGGTCGATTGAGCTAGAAATGAATCGCCGGGCGGCTCCCGGCAATGGTTAGCCATTGTCACCCTTTTCTCGAACTAGGAGCTGGGCAGTTCCAGAGATGGCCTTAATTTGGGCCAAGGTTTGCTTCTATCCCTCTTTATTGTCACCATGAGCTGAGGTCGAGTAGTAAGTTAGAGAGCGCACTTTAAGGGGTTGAGTTTCATATGCATTATGCGGGAGATCGAAAGCTTCTTGCGGTGCATATGGTAATAATGGTCGGAGGCGTTCTTTTGACTTTACTAGCATATCATCGATATATACCTCTATGGTTTTACCAAGTGTAGATGCAAACATGTAGTCACTAGTCTTTGATAAGTCGCCCAGAGCGTTCTTTAACTGACGGCATTTACATTATAGCAGGAAAGTACGACGACGGTGATAAAGGTTGTTTTCTCATGTCGGGCGAGTACACTTAGGGATTTGATGGTAACTTAGAAGGCATCCGAGGAATGTGACATACCATGCTGAATGACAAATCGACAATCCGATTTATGCGGGAGTAGCAGTGTCTTTAGAGTGACGTCATTGAGATCTGTATAGTCTGCACATACTTACTCTCTGCCCACCACCCCAACTCTTTGGTACCCACCACCACATTAAATTAGGCATTAAGATTATTTGACTTCCTTGATGAACCTTGCTTCCAAAAGGTTATCTACCTTAGCCTGAATAATTTGATGGCGATTCGGGTGGAAATGCCTTACTCTTTGTCCGACTGGCCTGACAGACGGGATAACATTCAGCTTATGAGAAGCATGCGTAAGGTTAATGCCGGTTATGTCCGAGTGGAGTGCAGGCGGAATATATCCAGTATTTACCAGAAACAAAACTTATTTGCAATTATTGTTTTTCCTCTTGGACCTTGAGGGATGACATAAGTGTGCTTATCAGAGGCGTAGAAGGTATTGGTTCAAGGGATCCGTAGATGTTGTTCCTTGTCTTCCTTTCCTACCAGGCGACAGGCTGCGATTGCTATTCTAAGGAATTGTGACCGGTGGCGATTATTGGAGCTTTTCACCTTTCTCACGCTCATGCTAGTATTGGTGATAACGTGTGTTGCTGGCTTGTTGCTCGAAATTGATATATTTAGGCACTAGTTAGGTAGTGATCGTCAGATGGTAGGTTGAAGTGTGCTTTCATAGCGTGCGAGTTAGGCTGACGATAGCATTGTATAGCCCCGAGTCTTGACCACAGGAATAAAACTTGTTGAGTAACCGGCCCTGCCTTGACAAGGAGAGCAATATCGCCCACGGTTAGTGTAGTTGCCCTATTAAACCCGGACAAAATTCTGCCCAGTGACCCGAGTTTATCAAAGCGGAACTTTAAATGCATGCGAAGGATAGAAGTAGCGACAAGTCGCCTTATTTGCCCGAGGTTACTTGAGCACTCTATGTACATCAAAATTGTTAATGCATAAAGTAAGAACAAGTGCATCGTGGTGCGGAGTGATAACCCTGGACGGGTTAATGGGAGGAAAGGGTATGGGACATCTGACCAAATTTGTATTGCTTCTTTGTTACAGAGTGCGATGGTGTTCCGCATTTCAGAGCGTGGGCGCTCGCGGCGGGTTTTTCCCGGCATTTGGTGATCCTAGTCATCGGTTGGGCCCAATATGTAGTTGATGGTGGGCCTAGAGGCTCGGGGCCAGAATGCAGGCAGACGCTATTCTTTCGACTCTGGGTGCGGCTTCTATCGAGTGGGGCGAATCCGGATATATCCTGCGGGGTGGCCAGCTCGGATTAGTTTCTCAACAGGAACTTGGTGGCATCTGTTAGTTTCATGCTAAGTGGTCCACTGTGTGTCCTCAGAGATCAATCTCGTTGCTCGGGATCCGATCGAATTAGTGGAGGCCAGAAGTAGTCAGGGTGATCCTATAGATAAAAGTGCATGGTAGGGGATGTTAGTGGAAATTAAGCGGGAGGTTCCCTTTTCCTTTCGAATTGTTCCCAGGCGCACGGTCCTTAGTGCGGCTCCGCTTTTACTCAGAAGCTGCCTTCTTAGCCCGGCTTGATAATGCAGGAGGTAATCATCCATGTCACAGGAGGCCGGCAGATATTGTCTTCAGTAGAGTACTTGTTAAGCCTATACGATTCTTCCATCATTAGATCACGGGTCTTAGTGATAGCGATTGGAAGAAAGGGGTAGTGGTCGAAAGCTATTGAAAGTTTGGAGGACCACGTCCATCTTTGTATCGTCGATTTGTTGAGCGACTGTCGAATCTCTAGTGAAGTCGGATAGACTCATCCTCCCACTTGAAAATGGTTTATAGTGGTAAGTGTTTCCCTTTTTGGATTAGGCATAAAGTGTTAGGAAGCAGAGGCGGCCTGACTCGTTGAGCGAGTTTGCTGGATCCTCTCAAGTGTTTATGGAACCGGGCCCGGTGGTCCGCCAGTTTGGTCGGGGAATACCTTGCGAAAACTGATCATTCCTGCGCTGAGTCATCGCTAGTTGAAGTGCGACATGTGGTATTGCAGTTAGGAGAAGCCATCGATACATGGAAAGCGGTGGTATGGCAAGCGGGTAGGGTGTCTCATAACTTCGAGATATGCGCCTAATGGGGATGGCGGCATGTCTTCAAGAGTCCTCGAATAATGCAGTGGAGTCTGAAGCATAAATTGGATGGAATTGGTGCTCGAAAGTGGGATGCGAGCGAGTGATGGTGCACCCCGAGCTCTTGGGTATGTTTTTAGGGTGTAACCCATTTGCCTTTCTCACGCTAGATTCTCACTTTGCAGACGAGGCGTCTTTGCTAACGGATCATTAGAATGTCGCGGGGCCTCTTTTCTCAACTCAGCCTCCATTATTCTTTAGAGATGTGAATCCGAGACGGGGCGTCGGAAGATAACTTCGTGTCCATTTGCGACGTCATTTATCTTCGTGGATAGGCTCCTTACCTTTATTTTTGTTTAGCCCAAGGGTCTTAGGGTATTGCTCCATGTACATTTCATCCGTTCACCCTCTGGTGGTCATGACGATCGTTTTCCTCTTGCGGATGGAATTGACACGACTGCGATTCGACCGTCTATCTTACACAATTTCCTCTGCTTTGCCTCATATCCTAGCGCCCAGTAGCGTCTTAGAGGGTGATTCGCTGGATTGCTAGTCATGATGATAGAGAGTCGCAGCCCGGTCAGGTGGGTTGATTGAACTACCAGAGCTTAGGGGATAGGCGATCACTTGAAGCGGATGCAAGCCAATCCCTATAGATGTTGGGTAAGGATTTTTTGCTTGGTCGTTCCCACAGACGGCGTCAATTGTAGTCTCCTAAAATTTTGAGGTCACTTTATATGATGAGACGTCAGCTTGCCCGACATGCACCTTAAGACAAGCGAGAAGGCGACCCGGTGGTGCACGTCCTCTCCGATGCCTGGGTCGGATGCGGGGTTGGAGAGTGAAAGAGTCGTCTTTTAGGTCGAGGGAGTCTCCTTACCTTCTATGGTGTCACCCCCTCTTCTTTTATGGAGGAGGGCTGTTGTCCGCTTTTCATGGGAAGTTGACGATTTCCTTCCGAAACGGAAGGGGAAGGTGGCGCTTTGTTTGCGTGTAATGACATGTTCTTCCCTTTAGAGTATGTATTTGCCACTAATTTGGATTCCTCGCCGAGGGTTCAAATATAATTCATGCATTTCATGCAATATAAATGGGATAAGAACTGTGTTTTTGGATAGCAAAATGTGGTAAATAGGGGTTCGAAGTGGGCTCCACAGGAAGAACCTCCACGCAGCGACTTGAGTGCATAAACAAAGTGTTAAGCGCCAGCGACCTTGTGAAGCGAAAGGATGAGGAAGAACATACGATATAGAGAGTGCATTTCTAGTTTTCTATAAATTTAAAATCATCACAAATAGAAACACACTAAAGATCAAATGAATTCTGTGAAGTACCAAAGAAGCACTTAGTATTGATATTAGCATAAAATACCGTAATTTCCTGATATTTTAAAAAACTTGATAAAGCGTTTCGACGATTGCATGCCTGAGCACTATGCCCTCGACACAGTGCCATGACAGTACTAACACGGTGATTCAGCCTAGTGCATGCCTAGGCACGGTGCCTCCGCCTAGTGCTAGATATAGTCGAATTTCGTTGATTTCCGAGACAGTTGAAATTTCATGTATTTCGAGGCGAACGGACAAATCACAGAGTGACACTTGGCAGGAGGGTTTGGTGCCCTTGGGAAGTGTTACGAACGTTGTATAGTTTGATTATTTAGTTATAAGGTTTCAAGACTCTTTCATTCAAACATCTTCATGTATTATCTATAAGCAAAGAGTGACTTAGGGTAGCCCAGGTGCATATCTTACTCCATGATGTGTTTAGCCACCATCGGTAGTTACATAATGTGAGCTCATGGGCGGTTATTTATTCGAGGGCGAGAGGAGGTCAGTAGGCTATGGGGTGGTGAGTGACCGAGTCTTCCAGGCATTATATCTTCCATGCATTTAGGGAAGTATGTTTAGGTCGGCTTGTAAATGAGATGATTAGGTCAGGTATATTGGGCCTCTGTAGGTTTCAATTTTGGCTCTTGTTGATTGAAGGAGTCTGGGCCCCGAAGCCATGATACCACAATGAGCCTTGGCAGTATCCCACTTTCAAGCTGACCTCATCCCATTTTTACCTTGTGTTTTCCTATGAAGATAGTGCAAAACTTCATAGGGCATTAAGATATTATCACTAATTGATCTCCCTGCAATAAAGGCCCCTTGAGTTGGTGAAATAATTTTCCGAAACACAGATTTTTAATCTCTTTGCTAAAGGCTTGTCAACCATCTTATATATCACATTACACAACTAGATGGGTCCGAGTCATCCATTGTTTCTATATGTTGTTTCTTTGGAATTAGCACAATATGTGTACATCATTTATACGAAAATCTCAAAAATATTATTGTCTCAAGTCGACAAAACTTTTAAGGTCTAATTTGGATTAAGATGGAATGTGGCATGATCATTTATCATCGATATCTGAAATTTTAAGTTTCTACGAACCATTATGACAATTATTATTATTATTATTATTTGCCATTTCCTAAAAATTACTAATTTTCGGGTTTTACAATGCAAAGCACAAATGAAGAAGGTTTCAACTTATTTTAAATGTTTTGAAATATTTTTTTTTAAATAAATTATTTTTTCAAAACAACCAGAAAAAAAAGAAAGAAGAAAAACAACTAAAATCTATCCTAAGAAAATGTATCATGTAATATTTGGAGGGTGATTTTGAAAATAGTTTTAAAAAATTATTCTCTACTATTTTGCAACAGAGAAGTTTGTTTATGACTTTTTTTTTAAAAGAGGTTTGTTTAGGACTTGTAATGTTATTAATATATATTTTATATTTTTAATCTTTAAAAATAATTTTGAGTTGTAGTAATTCATTTCTAATCCTTCTGGTATTTGTAAAACTTATTTTTAAAATAAATAACCAAAAATAAGTAAACAACTAAAAATAATTTTTTTTTTTAGGAACACAACATTTTATGTGTTTTTTAAGAACAAAAAATTATATAGATATCAAAAAAAGAAAAATATCTTTCTTATTTTATTATTAAATATATTTTCCTACTTTATCTTAAGAATAAAACAATTTAAAAAAAAGTTAATTGCATAAATTGTTTTGTAACTTTTGGATTTTATTTTGGTATAAACATTTTTTGTTCAATTAAGTATGGACTCACAATTTTGTTCAATCAAGTGTTCCTTGATCATCAAAGGACAATATTACTCTTAATTTCATTTTACTCTTAATTTTTTATTCAATCAAATACTTCTTCTACTCCGATAACATTATTTATAATGACAATAAATTGAATATACAATTATGCTTTACATTCTAGAGGTTTTACTATTTATTTGTTACATTAAAAATCAATAAAATTTAGCTATTATGTAATTGAGATTAATACAGAACTTTCTTAAGAAATATAATTTTTTTAAAATAACTTTTAAATATGTTCACATTAAGTATTTTAAAATATATTTTAATACTAATTAAAATATTATTTTATCTCAAGATTCTATAATAACCAATTTTATCAATTTCTTTTTCGTTAACAAATGAATGAAATAAAATCCCTAATAATAATAATGAACAATATTGTCCTTTCATCTTGTTATATCACTTTTATATGATATGGAATGTCATGTGGTCCGATTTTGGTTGATTTTGCATCTAATGAGGTTGATGGTGCGTGAAACAACGATTAGGCAAAAATTCAAACTGTTAATTTTAAAGAAAATAAAAAGGGTTTCAAGACACAAAATAGAAAAAGTCAAAAAGTTGAAACACAATTAATATAATTAATCCTTCAAAAAATCTAAAATTGAACTTTATTTTCTGTATTAAGAATAAAAAGTTATATTCTATTTTTTAAATTACAAATATGATTTCTAATTCTTTTTTTGTTCCAAATTACATATTAGTTTTAGAAAAGTTAATAAATAGAGTCTAAGATATTAAATTAAATTCTACAGGTACTAAATTTTGCATCTTGGTAGGTCATGTTTTTAGTATTTATTAGTAAGTGGTACACCTGCTTAGTGACAAAATATGAAATGAATAAATAAATAAATGATATATTGATTTATTTTTCTAAAGTTATATTAAGGCAAAAAAAAACAACCATATTAAAAAAATATTGTGACCAGCAGTTAGCAAATATTTTTCTTCAAAATTAAAAACCCTAAAAGAAGAAATTGAGAAATAAATGAGAGGGAAAATTTGAAGGAAGAAGACTTCAATATTAACTGGCATGACAAAATTTAATCAAGGTAAATTGATTCTAAATAATCGTTTGAATGGAGAATACTTGTAATTTCATTAATAGTATGATTCGTATTCAATGCCGGGTTTTTAACCCTCTTCTTATAACTAGTAAGTGCCCACGTGCTCAGCTTTTATATTATAATAATTAAAATTAGAATCAATTTTTATAAATATTATTTATCATAATTGTTTATATTTTTTATTTCATATTTTTTTGTTAATCTTTTATTATAAATTATTCATTATTTTAAGCCTTTAATATTTTAACTTTTATTTACTAATTTGATTTAAATATTTGACAACATCATATGAATCCAAGATTTAATAAATTAATTTTATGTTTTTTTAAATTTATTCATTAAGCGATCTATCTATAAAAATGGAAGCGGTTTAGATATATATTAGTAGTGCCTTTTTTCAATCGGAACTAGAATTTGGAGGCGTGTGGAGGTACGTTGAGTGGGACCGAGACTATGGCGGGATGGTTGGAGGAGGGGGATCTTTGGGTCGCTGAGGCAGTATGGTAATTTCTGATGTTGTCTGGCGGAAGCAGATCGTGCTTGCCTTCTCTGCAGGGAAGAGAGGGGTCGGCGGGGGGCTTCGCGTGGTCGCTCCCAGATGGTCTGCGAGGCGGGTGCGTTGTCGGGCTGGGGGTAGGGCTTGCTCTTGATCGGCAAGGCTCTGGATGTAATGACTCTCCTGTGAGAAGAACCGGAAGGAAGGGCGGCGGGGCTTATGGGACCGCTCGGTACTAAGTCAGATTCTTTAAAGGAGAAGAAGGTTTGATTGCTTAGTCTTAGGCGTACCTTTTAGTCTTTGAAGCTGACCTTGTATTTGTAATGGGTCTTCATCGATTTGGGCGATGATTAGGGGTTCTTCCCTTTGGAGGATCAGTTTCCTCCGTAGTCATCCATAGATTTAGCAATGGATTAGTCGATGGGTTTATTTGGAGTAATCTCTTCCTTATTAGGAGATATTCAACTAGCAGTTTTTGATGCTTTTCCTTTCTTTTATAATAGGACTTGATAGGACGTCTCTTGGAATATTACATCGTAGTTATTTGTGAGATATAATTTGGTAAGAAGTGTATGGGCTCTCCTGGATTCTTTGATTCCATGTTGGACCCTAGCAATTTTGAGGAACTTTGGTTTGAGGTACATTATGGAAGGATATGGACATGCTTGACCCACACCGGCTCTTTTAAATTATAGAGTGAGATGCCCGACCATTTCTATATCATATCGGTGCCCCGACCCCTTGTATGCAGTTGCGTGGGCAAGGGCTGTGATTAATCTGCCGGCAGTTTATTTATTTCCCAGTATGCGCTCGGATGTGGATTAAGTGCTTTATGTATCCTTATGTGTAGTGGCTCTTCGAGTTTACCGTGCTTGTTTTCATATTCTCTTTGTTTTCCCTTGTTTCTTATCGACCTTTCTAGTTCGACTTCGCTAGCCTCATAACTCTCCCACTTTTGTCTTTATATTTTCTTGGCGTTTCTTGTATTTGAATTCTGGATTTTGCTCTGTCGGTTGATGTTGGGTCCCTTTAAGTGTCTTCTTTTCATTCGGGGCCGTGATAAAATCTGTCGTTTCTTCGATTGTCTGACGAGGCCACAGGGTTAATTCGTGCAGTTGTTGGATTCGTCGCCGGTCCCCAAGCGTTCTTCCTCTTACGTGCTCCAGTGATTCCTCTGTTGATGCGGTCGGGCGGGCTGGGAGCGTTTAGCTTATTTGTAGTCGTTGAGCCTCAACTTTTGCTCGGAGAGCCTCCCTTCCCTTGAGTAAGGGAAAAGGAAGATAAACGATCGAATATCCACAGGGGTTCGGTATCCTCGGGATGCAGTTAAGACGGTCTGCGAAGGTGGGCCCAGAGTGGTGTTGGCCTTTATGGAGTCTACTTTTGTTGAGCGATCTAGGCCTCTTCACAGTGTTACGTATGTAGTCCTCTGATTTTTGACTCGTTCACGTTACCTCAGTGCCGGAATGGTATGTTTTTCGAGGTTGCCTTTGATATGACCTCCGTTTTCCATTTGCCTTTCATCAAAAGCCGGGTTTTCTTCATCATTTTCATATCTGCCCTTCCCAGTGGCTGATGGTTGGGCATTTAGTGGGTTCTTTGGTCTTTTTAGAGGCAGGAACAGCGTCCACTAATGTGAAACTGCTCCACCTGCGTCTTTTTAATCAGGCGAATTTAACTGAGGGTTTTATTTATTTCCACTGGGTCCGGGCCCCTTTGGTGATCTCGGACCTTCCTTCTTCTCATAGGACATGGAAAGTTCGATATTTCTTTGTTAGTGGCTCTTGACTAGAGATGCGATTCTTTAGGCAGGAGAGACACCTGAGGCGTACCCGAGGAACGTGAGGTGCCCATTAACCTTAAGTAATTATCATCCTTACTTTTGGTTTAATTCATCTAAAGTCGATTAGAGCCCCTGACCTTAAGTTTCCCTTATATTTTGGATGCTCAGTCTTAGGCCAGTGACCAGATCATTTGTTGCTCTTGCTCATTGAATGCTGCTGCTCGTTCCTACGCGAACTGTAAGGTCGGATGTCACAATCGTCAGGTCTGAAGTGTCAAATCTTAGTTTAGAGGCCTTCACCTCCCTCTACTCTGGGTGTTTTCTCTTTCGGGCCCTCTGTGGCTGCTCCTACCAGAGGGGAGATTTTGGCTCATCTGGGAGGATATATAAAGCCTCGGGTCACGAGGGGAAGAAAACAAATTCTCTAAGAGGATGTTGATCCATGACAAAGTTCGGAGATTCGAAGCCTGTGAGTCCACATCGTCGAAGGCACCATTCGAGTCCTCTCCCCATTGGCGAGGGTTTCCCGCAGTTCCTCGTTAGCTTCCTCTTGGGAGCCCATCGCCGGAGGTGGGGAATCCCTCGACGGTCGCGACCCTGGTTAGTTAGTGACACTGCCAATGTAGTATGGAATGCTCTGGACCAGTGTGAGCCGTCTCTGGGAAGGTGACGGTCGAGGAGGAAGAGCAAAATCAAAGGTTGATGAAATCAAAAGTTCTTTCTTTGTCTAATGCGAGACTTTCGGTGAGTAGTTTAAATCCCATCCTCAGTGCGATGTGAGAGATCGAAGGGGTTCTTGGTTGTGGGCCTTGTATCTTTTCGAGGGACTTGCTTGATAAGCTTATAATTGTCTTAACTCCTGCTTGGCTCTGTCTTTGAGTTCCTAGTCTGTGTTTGTCTTACTTGTTTGCCACTCATTTGAAGGGCTTGGCCAGAAACGTTGAGATAGAAGCATGTAAGGATCGCCGAAGGTATAAAGGCGAAGTGACTTCTTTGACTTAGGCGGGACGGGTGTAGGGGCGGAGTGTAACATGTCTGGAGAAATAGAAGACTTACGTCGGATCCGGAAACGCGCACCTGCGTCGGCTCGTGGTCGGTAGAAATGGGAAGAGACGGTCCGGACGAGGCTGGCGGCTGCGGTGAGCTTGAAGGTTCGAGATGAGCTTCGGGCTCTGCATGATGATTTAGTTTGAGACTGGGAGGAATTTGCAATCTACCCGTAATGAGCTTAGGTGGTTGGGGAGGGACTCGTCGTTTCCGGGATGAACAAGCGGGATGCGCAAGTGGGTTGCGGCGCGATCCGTGATTTGGACGGAATGGAGGAAACAACCGGGAATTTGCTCGTCATGAGATTTTGGAAACGGTATTCTTTGGGTACTTAGGCGTGGAGTCCTCACTGGCTATGGACTTGTCGGGTCGAATTTAGCGAGGGAGTGTCGTGGATTCACATACTTGAACTTCATCTGCGGCGATTTGGTTGTTCGGAGGACGAGGTCATCGACGGTGCGAGACCGGGCTGGTGCCTCGATGGGCTTTTGGGTGGCTTGCTTTTCAGCGGAAAGCCGCTTGTGTACCCGTCACAGTTTTGTGACTTTGACCTCAGGAGTGATGGGAGGCGGAGGGATCTTTGGTCTGAAGCAGATCCCAGGGCTAGTACTCATGTTGAGGCCTTCTCGTTCTTCTTAAGTCTGATACTTGAAGGATCACGAAGCTCGTCTAAAGCTAATTTATTATCTTTTTCTTCTCTTTTTGTCAGTCCTGGGGCCTACTACTTGTGTTGACCCTCTTTTAATGGATACTTGCTCCCTGGGAATTTTAATTTTATTTATTTATTTATCTTTGCTCTTCTTCCCTAGGGTGTGTCGACATGGATCGAGGATCGGGGAAATTACGCCTCGTCCTCTAGACTTTGTAAACCGTTGCATTTCCGGCCCGTAGTGCAGACGGAACTTTGTTGGTTTGGGTCTGTGGCCCTCGTCGTTTTAACTGCGGGTATTGACGAATCCTTTAGTTCACGTGCCTGTTGGAGTTTACCAGAAATTTGGGGTTTGTCGGTGTGTGTGGTTGATTAAAGCGATTATCACGCATCGGGAGGAGAGTGTCTGAGCTCGTCGATAGGAATAGTAAGGGAGGAGCCGTGCTTTGTGTTGAAGGAGGCTCGTCGATGGGACTTGTAGGGAGGGCAGAGTATTTGAAATCTGAGTGAAGGGGCTCGTCTGATAAATAGGAGCTCGTGCTGTGTTGGAAGGGAGGCTGGTGTGGGACTTGTAGGGAGGGCCGGATTTGTTTTGAAGTCACAGGTGGGGCTCGTCACCGGAAGGATGTGGGAGCCTCGTGCACTTTGTGTTGGAGGAGCTCGTCCGATGGGACTTGTAGAGGAGGGCCGTCTGTTTGAAGTCTGATGAAGGGCTCGATCTGATAAATGGAGGGGCTCGTGCCCTTTTGTTTGAAGGAGGCTCGATCAGCTGGGACTTGTGGGAGGGCAGTCTGTTTGGAGATCTGGGTGGGGGCTCGTCACGATAAATGGGGGAGCTCGTCGGCTGTGTTGAAGGGAGGCTCGTGATGGGACTTGTAGGAGGGCAGGTGTGTTTGAAGTGCGAGTGAAGGGCTCGTCACGATAAATAGAGGAGCTCGTGCACTTTGTGTTGAAGGAGAGCTCGTCGATGAGACTTGTAGAGAGGAGCATAGTACATTTGAAATCTGATGAAGGGCTGGATCACAAGGATGGTAGGAGCTCGTCTGCACTTTGTGTTGAAGGGAGGCTCGTCAGTAAGGACTTGTAGAGAGGAACGTCTGTTTTGAAGTACGGTGAAGGGCTCGTCTGATAAATAGAGCTCGTGCTGTTTGGAAGGGAGAGAGGCTGGAATCCAGCTGGACTTTATGGGGAGCCGTAATTTTGAAGTCTGAGTGAAGGGCTCGTCTGATAAATAGAGGGAGCTCGATCAGCTGTGTGTTGAGGAGGCTGTCGATGGACTTGTAGGGAGGCAGTGCATTTTGAAATGCAGGTGAAGGGCTCGTCACGTGATAAATAAAGGGAGCTCGTCACTGTGTTGAAGGAGAGCTCGTCAATGGACTTGTAGAGAGGGCCGTACATTTGGAAATCTGGAGTGGGGAGCTCGTCTTGATAAATGGGGAGCTCGATGCACTTTATGTTGAAGGAGAGCTGTCGATGGGACTTGTAGAGGGCCGTCACATTTGGAAATGCGTTGAAGGGCTCGTCTGATAAATGGGGGAGCTCGTGCACTGTGTTGAAGGAGAGCTCGTCAATGGGACTTGTAGAGAGACAGTGCATTTTGAAATCTGATGAAGGGGCTCGTCCTGAAGGATGGTAGGAGCTCGTCAGAGTGAGCAATTGGGTTTATGGCGTTGTGGACAGGCAGCACAGTGTGAAGGACCGTTTCGTGTGAGGATCCATCTTGTGGGGAAAGACGCTTCGTATGAAGAGGCGCTTTATGAGAGGCCGTTTCATGCTGTATCCTTCGAGTTATTGAAAGGTGTGAGCTAAGCTTTTTAATCTTCCCGATTAATGAGAATTTGGAGCAGTTGTAGATACCTTGGTGCTTCTCTATAAATAGAGTTCACATTGCCTCTGTGCCTTACGCTCTTTGAAGATTACCTTTCCATCTTTGGCGGATGAAGTTTGTAGAAGATGGATGCTTGATGTTCGGTTGCCTTCGTTTAGGGTTCCTTTGAGCGCCTGCGGACATGCTTTCTGAATTTTCCGTGTGGGGTTGTGTTTTCTGGTTTCCTTTGTAGAGTCATGTTATTCCCTAGCTCTTGGCTAGGGAATGCGTCCTAGGAGTGGGGGGATGGTGCATCCCTTGCACCTCACTCCTCATTCTCTTTTCTTCCTTCCTCTCTCTCTGCTATACCTCTCCTCTTTTCTTTTCTTTTCTTCTTTCTATCTCCACAGCTTTCGTGCTTCTTACCTTTCTCTCCTCTGTCCCCGTCTTTTCTCCTCTTCTCCTCCTTCTTGTCTTTTTCATTATGTCTTTCTCCTTTGTCTCCCTTCCCTTTTGTTTTTGTTTTTTTTTTTTTGGGTGTGCTTGCCTTGAGTGCATCTGGAGGCTGCATCTTGTATGCTTTATGATGTAATCGAGGACACCATTGATTGTATCCAACCATGAAAGCTTGAAATAAAGATGTACTTTTATTTCTATAGGGAAATTTCCATTGTATATATATATATATATATATATATATATATATATATATATATATATATATATATATATATATATATATATATATATATATATATATATATTTTTTTTTACATGCAGGCGCAGGGCAATGAATGGACAGCCGGTGCACGCACTTGTCACCCGGGGAAGATCGTAAGGCCTTGTGCGAACTGATGCCCTCTACGATAAAAGCGCTTAAGATGTTAGCATTCCGTGTATCTTTGTAAAATTTTCCTTCCCTGCATTTTGGAGCTCATGGTGTCGTCAATGACCGAGATATAATATAGAGGCCCTCCCGATTAGGGCCTTCGTGTCTTGGATTTTCCTTATGGTGTAGTTTTCAAGACCAAAATCTCGGTAGCGTAGCCTGGGCTGACTCTCTTGTTGTGAGTGCTAAGGTCTTCCTTTGGTATTCCTGCATCGTTGTTAGACACTGCTCACGCACCCCGTCGGGAGCTCTGGTTCATGCGCGGGGGCCTCTTCGTTTTGTTATCAGGGGCTGGCTCGATTCACGGGAGACTTTGCTCCAATTTCAGGGGGCTCTGTACGTACCCAGCTAGAGCCCAGATGGAGTTTCGGGTTCTTGACCGTGTAATCCTATGGGCCGTGGTATGAGGGAGGTCGACCCGACTCCGCTTCGAGGATTTTCCCGACAGTTTTCAAGCGACCTTGAGGGTTCCCGATGGTGACCGAAGCATCCATTTGATTGAGGTGGCGCGACGAATGGTAATTTTGATCCAGAGCTGCGCCTTGCAAAAAATTACACAGATTTTGCGTTATCAGGTGACTAGATTATACGAGACCCGAGGCTCTCGGGACACAATCGCATATGATGGAACCGCCATACGAGTTGCGTATCTTACGCTGCTGTGATTGTGGCTAAGGGCTCGACCTCTGCCCCATGGTGAAATAATCTTGCAGCGATTATAAATTTACATTGGCCTTTGCGATGGCGAGATTTGATATGTCCGACCGCTGCTTTGGAAGGGCGGTGCAGTGATTGATGTCGGAGGCTGGCGGGAGCGTGATATTTTGGCGTGTTCTGGCGGATTCTGCGTCTTTTGACCGGAGTTAGTGCGCATCTTTAGACATTGTGGAGCGATAGTATCCTGCCTCAAAACTTTCCGGCCCGATATTAGGCTATATGGTTCCCGCATATGCCTTCGTGCACTTCTCTTATACGTATTGATTATCTTCTCTGTGACATTTTAAGAAGGTGTGAAGAATCCTCGTTTGTAGAGGCTTCCCTTGTGATTGAAGTAAACCTGGAGGATCTCACTCTTATCTTAGCCGCCTCCTTTGGGTGTCCCGGTAGGAGATTCGTCGTTAATATAATCCCGAATAGGGTCCGTCAGGTTTGAGTCACGGACCTCTTGGGGCGACCTCTTTATCTTGTGAAGAATTCGATGGAGGGCTGCGGTGTCGACGGGCGTTGATTCACCCGATGTCTTCACAGCAAGGCGTGGCCCGATTTTGCAGTGTCGCGCGGGAATTCTCAGATTCGGACGTACTTGATACGGCGTCTGAACTTTTAATATCGCGGACTTTGAGATACAGAATCATCTTCTCACCTTGGCCTCGTATGTGTCTTCAATCATCGACCACGGGTTAGGAATCGTAGACCTACAGCTGATCGACCTTTAATGAATGAGCGAGATTGAGGCCTTTCTTATTCGGCCTCGTGTTCGACCTCGTTGTTGGGCGTGGAACGAACCACGAGTGCATACTCAGTGTCTATACCCTCTGGTGAATTAGGGATTAAGCTGCTCAGCTTCCTTGCGCATTCGAGGCTCCATCCACGGAGCTTCCATATGGGAGGTCGTCCCTTGATTAGGTGGGCTCGCGAGGTTCTCTTGGGGCGGAATTCCATGTGAAATCGGCTGAGTCTGTCCTTTACTGGCTGTTTGGCTTGTCTGGGATGTCGGGTTAAGCTCGGCTCTATGGCCCATTTCATCAACCTCCAGAGACCTCTGGTTTACCTGCTCACACCTTCATGCAGGGTATTCGGTCGGGACCCATGGTGTGAGCTGGAATGGGACGAAGTTTCAGTACGATCGCGAGACCAGTGTGGTACCATTTAGGATCACCTCTCTCGGCTCCCCTCGGGGGCTCGGCTATGATAGTAGGCCGGGTCTTGTACCACAGCCTCTTTGTCTCGACGAGTACCGCCTTGGATTGAAAAATTTGATGCGCGAATCGATGTGAGGAGTTCTCCTTATCGGGCTCAACTAGAATGGGTGGCGAGCTGAGGTATGTTTCAAGGTTTACAAAAACGCTTCTTCACATTTCTCATCCTTGAAGGCTTTCTTCAAAACTTGGAAGAAGGTTGGCATTGTCACTTGCCACGGACCTGAATCGACTTAGATCTGCGATCCTCCTACATTGTCGTTGTACTTCCTTTATCCACAGATGGTGATGTCATGTCCAGTGATGCTTTTATTTTATCTGGTTGCTTGATTCCCGTGGTTGACTAGGCCAGTGCACCATTGACACATGAGGCGTTCGCCAGTTCGACTACATGTTATGATCCTCGGGATCTGGAGCGTCTCGGAGGTAAGCGTGTGGATCTTCGGGTGCCAGCGGACTTCTGGCGTCGTCATGTATGCCTCCATCGTTGCACCTATCTTGTTTGAAACATCAGGTTCAGCTAACCTTTGGTAGGTGGCCCCTGCATTTTGAGCGGTGGCGTGCGATCATGATGGGTCCCACAATGCGGTGTGAATGGCGTCTTCTCCAGTCATTAGGGTCCGTGCTTATCCCGGTTATAACCCCGGAGAGGCGTGCATGAAGAGCCCAGAAGCTCGCCTTTCTTTGTAGCATCTGATGGTCGATCTGAGTGGGGCTGTCCTTTGGGCGGGCTTTGTTTATATCGGTGAAGTCGTCTGAGGCGCCATTTGCCATTTGCTGTAGCCCGAGCCTGACATTGGCCAGCCACTCTGGGTAGTCTACCTCCCTGATTGCCCCTGCTTGGAGGAGCTTAGCGACTATTCGTTGATGGCCTTTGTCTCTCTAGTCTGCGAAACCTGGCAACTACCTTAGCAGAAGCTTGGAAGATGGGTTGGTATTTGGCTTATGGTGATGATTGCGGGGTCGATGCCACTCATGTCAGCACCTTCCATGCGAGGAATGTACTGTTCTATCTTAGGAGTTGTGTGAGGGCCTTTGGGGCCATACAGCCCAATTTAGACATATAAGCCTTGAGATGCTCAGAGTCGTCATCCAATGTTCTGGCTCCGGCTCCTCACGAGGCTCTGGTAGTGGCCAAGCCGTCCGCATATCAAGCTCACCCGTACTCACATTGTCGGCTAGATTTTTGTTTCATGGGGAATGATTATAGCATTCTCGTGCCACTCGATCCTCGAGCCGTCCAATGTGGATTCTTATCAGAATTTGATTCAGGGTGATATCTTTGGGGATGGAGCTTTGTAGCGTTGAGAGAGGGCACATGATAATATTATAAATTTGTGGGGGCGTCAACATGAAACCGCTAACTGTCGTCGGTTGCACGGCAGGGGCTCCCCCTGAGTTCTTACCGAGTTGGATCGATCCCAGTAACACCTTTTCTCCACGAGAACCCTCGGAGATGAGTCTTGTGAGTTCTACTTTTCTCTTCCGATTCCCATTTTGTCGAAGGCCGATGCAAAAATGATGTCAGTGAGCTCCGTTGTCTACTAGGACCAGATGGACCGTTGTATTTGCCACAATTACGCGGATTACGGTGGGTGCCGTCATGGGGGTCTGACACCCTTCGTCGAATCGAGAATGTGATAAGCGGTGTCATTTCGCACGACATTTTAGATCTTATTGCCTCCCATTGTCTGTCGATCTTATCTTTGCTATGGTGACCTTAGGCCAGGCAGATTCTCCTCCTCCATCCTCCACGAAATCTACGTGGATTCCCAGGGGTTAACTAATGCGAGGTCGTCGTCGGCGAGGTGGTGGCGTGAATGGGCTGATCACAGTTAAGTGCGACCCTTGAGCTTAGTTCCGAAGATATAGTAGTAGACTGTCCATGTTGTATCGATTTTTCTATCTCTCTTCTCAGCTGTATACGATTGTGTCTGATATCCATAGTCCACAATAAGACTATGATGCCAATGTTATCTCGGGTGCGGGATTTGACTTCATCGCGGCCATCTTAGGAGCCTTCGTTAGTACTTCATGTAGAACTTGCGATCACGGGGTGTGGGAGTGAAGTGCGGGGTGAATGAGCGTCTCGTCGTCTTTGGGCTGCAGCAGACCCGGGGCGATCCACTAAGATTCCCTCGTCACTTACCCCAGGGGATCGCTCTGCTCTGCCGGATTTCCTCGTTGGCCTTGCCTCTTGGGGCTCCGTCCGTCGCTTCTGTTGTTTTTGTCACTTTGCTTAGCGGAAGAACTTTCCTTCTTTGACGAGGAGGCCTCCTGCTCAGATTTATGTATTTTCGGCTTTGGCGAGAACCTCGGCCATGTTAAGCCCAGGGTTCTTTGGGGATGGGAGACATCGGGTCTTTGTTTGCCTTGACCCCAGCTATGAAGTGATGAGTGAACTTTTAAATCAGTACATGCATCTTGAGGACTCGGCATTACAAACCTTTATTATGACTTCAAATTTTCCTGTGTTCCTGTTTGATGGTTAGCAGGATGGTGGCTAAACTGTCCTAGCCAGGTAGAGTGGAATGACGATTGATAATTCTCGGATAATGAGAATCGTTGAAGAGGATTCGTTGAACGGCCAGTGGGCCGCTAGGAGTGGTGGCGGCATACGCATCGGACGAGGGTGCGGATACCCGTCTACATTTCAGGTTTAGTTCTTATAGGTATTGAGATGGTCTATTGGATCCTTGACGCCATCGAATGCCACTTGAGGGCATCCACGAATTTGGTAGGGAGGCGGGTAGTTTGCTTTCGGGGTGAAAGGTGATTACATTTGTTGCACGGTATCCATGAGTGTCTAGAATTAGTAGCTAACTACCTCCCTCACGCCGGTAGGCTCTTGTTGGAGGGTCCACTGAACCTTTGCTCAGTATGCTGCTCTTTTGCAATCGGTGAGGATGTTGCGGTTCACGTTCAGTCCTCTGCATCTTGCAGTTCTCTTCTCACGAAGTTCTTATGCAATGTCTTAGCTGATACCTCTACGCTGAGATGTCTATAATAAATGCCTTTCGTGTGGGAGGAACATTGCGACCTTCACAGTGTCGCTCTTCTCGAAATTGTTGTATTTTATGCAGTGAGTTGTTCTATCTCCTCTATCAGCGTTGGTTGTGAGGCGGAGTGCTTCCGCCGTTTGTGTTGGCTGGATCAAAACCTGGCGGCCTTGGTGGCTGGCATGCGCATCTCTGGTGGTCGCATCCTTGGCAAGTTAGGCGTTCTTCGCCTTGTGTTCTGGTTGATACCATCGATGGCTGAGAAATCGATTATATGTATGTAAACGATCGTTCCCATGGTGGCATATTTGATGATGCCTTTTCAGCGGAACTAGATTTGGGCGTGTGGAGGTCGTTAGAACAGACCAGAGACTATGGGCGGGATAGGCCCAGGAGGATCTTGGGTCGCTGGGACGAGGGTATGGTAGCTGATGTTATGCAGGCGGGCTTAGATCATTGGCACTTCTCTGCAAAAGCCGGAAGAGGGTCGACGGGGCTTCGCCAGGTGGTCGCTCCGATGGTACGGGCCCGGAGTGCGTTGTCGGGCTGGGGTCGATTCGCTGTTGTCCAGCGGGCTGGATGTGACGGCTCTCCTCTGAAGAACGGCGGAAGGAAGAAGGGCCGGGGGCCGCCCGGGGCGCTCCGATGCCTAAGTCGATTCTTTACGAGATAAAGGAGAAGGTTTCGAGTTGCTTAGTCTTGGCGTACCTTTTAGTCTTGGGCGGCCTTGTATTTGCAATGGGTCTTCATCCCGATTTGAATGATGATTAGGGGTTCTTCCTTTGGAGATCGGTTTCCTCACGTAGTCATCCATAGATTGCAATGGATTAGTCGATGGGTTATTTGGAGTAAATCTCCTTCCTTATTATTGGGAGATATTCCAGCTAACGGTTTTTGATGCTTTTCCTTTCTTTTATAATGGGACTTGATAGGACGTCTCTTAGGAATATTCTATCATCCATTATTTGTAGAGATATGGTTGGTGGCCAGTGTGTAAGGCTCTCAGTTCTTTGATTCCGTATTACGGACCTAACGGGCTGAGCTTTGGTTTTGAAGTACATTATGGAAGGATATGGACATGTACATTGTAAGCTCTTTTGAAATTTGTGAGTGAAATGCTTGACCCATTTCTATATCCTTATCATATAAAATTTAAATAATTTTCGTTATTTAATTTTTATTTGTACGAGACAATCAAATATAATAAAATTAGTTTTTTACATTTTTTTTTTCTCCCATTTACACTTCTTAAAGACAAACAAGTTGATTTTTTTAACTTTCTATTTTTTCTTCTATAACTACTCGTATTTTTTAAGCAAAGAAGAATGATTTTCGACCATTTTTTACTTGAAATCACCTTCCTACATCTTTTTTTTTTTTTAGTCCATCTCTTAATTAAGTGATTATTCCACAAAAATTTAGGTTTTTCTTATTTTTCGTGTTGTCGCCGTTTTATTATGGTATTGGTTTATCTTCGTCTTATTGCAGCGTTGGTTTGTTGTTGGCTTATTACAACGTGGTGCTTTTCGTCGTCTTATAACGTTTTATTTGTGTGGGATAATTGGGCAAATTAAGCAGTTCGATCGATTAAGATTATAATTAAATTCTTATGTTGAAGGCGAAGTCATAGATATTTTAGTCATTATATTATCAAATTTATAGGCTTTATGTTGATTTATTATGCTATTAACCGGGATATTGTTTCATCATTTATGGTTTTTAGTAAGTTGGAAAAGACTAGCCTTTTGAGCAGCAATTTAAGACCAGAAGAAAGAACAACTTCTTCAAAGATGAAGGTAGGTAAATAAGAGAGAAGAAGAGAAAATTGGTGAATTGAGAGGAATAGATTGAGCTTTGTCAGAAAATAATCTTTAAAAAAAAAAAAAAATCTTAAATTAACAAATATTTCAAAATAATGTCCAAACTAGTTTGTCATCTTCAAAACCGTAGTTGGTGACTACGATTTTAAATTTTTTTAAGTTAAACCGAAGTTGATGACTACGACTACGGTTTTAAATTTTTTAAAGTTACGAGTTTTTTTTTTTATAAGTACTATTATGGGACAAAACTCATGAAGATAGGCATTCTTTACATCAAATTATCAAACTTTAAAGAAGAAATGATTTTTTTTAATTTCAATTTTTATTATAACAATTTGAGATAATAAATTATTAGGTCCAAGGGAACTAGGGCTATACATATGGATTACTTTGAAAAATATTAAAAAAAAAAAAATGTAAGACCCGGGAAAAACCTAGAAATTTGAATTTTTGCTAAGAATGATAAAATGGTAATGTTTTTCGAAATTCTTTTTAGATCTCGGATGACGAAACGGACTTCACCGTTGGAATCGTATCATGAAATCTAGTCACCCGGTGAATTTTGTTGAATTCCGAGACAATCGGATTTTCACAAATTTTGAAGCGACGGGCGTCGAATGGACCCCGAAAACTAGATTTTTAGAAAAATCCTGAAAAAATGTAAAATATTTAAATAGTGTCAATTTAAGATAGATAGAATTGAAAACGGAACGAAATAAATTGTTTCAGGCGAGAACAAAACCGAAGAAGTGTGACACGTGGCGCGATGTGAGCCACGTGTCTACACTATAAATAGCCTAAATATCCAAAAAGATCTCATTTTTGGTCTAAGAGAAAAACGTTAGAGAGAGAGAGAGAGAGAGAGAGAGAGAGAGAGAGAGGAAAGAAAAGCAAACCTTTCTCCGGCGATTTCACGGGGTATTGTCGGTCGGAACTCGCGAGGCCAGAAATTGGCACTCTGCAGCCAGGCTACGCGTGGAGTGCGGAATCCTAAGATTTCGCGAGTCCAGGAGTTCGGTTTTCCACGAAACCGGGAAAAGCGGTGTCACGGAAATCATGCTAATTAAGGTAGGGTCTATCCTACCAAGTTTGATTTACAATACGAGGCATATATGTGTGTCAAAGTGGAATCTTGCATCAGGTTTTTTCAGCCGACCCCATATTTATGTTTAACCGTAACCAGTAATCCCTTATCCAAATTGAGTGATTCTAATTGTTGGGTAATTTAGACTTATATGATAATATATCTCCTTGAAATAGGTCTATCCAAATTCCGACCCCTTTGGACTCAGAAATGCATTCAAAGTGGGTATGTTCGAGTAGTTTTCTAATATGCATTTTGAGGCCCCATGGCGTATTGTTTGTATAACTTGGTCATCACTCATCTAGATTAGTGATTTCAATTTATAGGTAAACTAGACTTATAGGAGAACATATTTCCTTGAAATAGGTCTATACAAATTCCGACCCTTTTGGACTCAAAAATGCATTCAAAGGGGAGTTATGTTCAGATAGTTTTTGGTTATGTTTGAAAAATGAGTAGTTCCGGTTGTTTAGGACATATCTTGAGTTTTAGGTGATGGGTTGGGTGATTCCAGTTGGAGAAGAACCTAATAACCGTATCTTCAAATGAATGCAAGAACTAGTGTTAAATTATGGATTAAGACCCACAGTATCTGAGTATCACATACTGGCTCTAATTATAAATGATGGCTGACTAGTTTTGAATGAAAGGCCATGCTTCTTCTTTGAGACTCCGTTTGGGTGTTTCTTGGACTCTATGGAAAGCCCATTGAGTCAAGAACCTAGCCATATGATTCTGGAGGGTAATTGGTATCTACAACCTTTCTGAAAGTTGGTGTTTGTACCAAGTGTGCAGGTGGGACACAGGGGTTATTTCTTGTTTTGTTTGCCTCCAACTTTGGACGACCATATCTTTCGCGTCCAAACTCCGTTTGGTGTTCTTAGACTATATGGAAAGCCCATTGAGTCAAGATTCTTTCCATGTGCTTGTCGAAGGTAGTGGGTGTGGGAACCATGGGCTTTGGCATAGGCCCTCTAGCCAACAGGCCCCAAAAGACTCAACCCCACAAGATAATGGCCCAATTAGTCTACGGGCCCAATACTGAAACCTACAATGGCCCAATATATGGGCCCAATCATCTTCATTTACAAGCCAAGCCCAAACATACGTTCCCGTGAGATTGCGGAGACATAATTCCTAGGTCACGACCTCTTGGCTGGATACACACATTTCCAGTAAAGCCGATAGTGACCTCTCTTGGCTTGGGCGAATAACCACCGTGAGTCACACGTAACCAACCTGCGATGGCAGTCAGTCATCATGGAGCAAAAGATGCGGGCAATTTGGTTATCTAAAGGGAAGAACAGGTCATAACACGCGAAGAAAATTCCACCTTCCCCTTAGTTTGGAAAATCATGCGCCATGAAAGAATGACTGACCCTCCTCAGCCAAAGAAGGGAGGTGAAGCCATAAAAGGTAAGATTTCTTGACTGAAACAAACTGATGTTTTGTAACACCTGGAATTATTACAATAGCTAAATATTATTTTTTCGAAAATAAAACGATAGACCCAGATTTAATACTAGAGCTAAGGGTAAATTAGTAAATTTACCACTTAAGGACCCTTAGGTCATTAATGAGAAAGTCCAGTGGTCAATGTATAAGATTAGGAATGTGATATGCAAATAGAAAGAGTTAATGGCTTAAATTGCTATTAATGAAACTTTAAAGTCGAAAATGGGTAAAATGTGATCGCAAAAGGGATAGTTCTCATTTTTGCTCAAATAGGTTAAGTAACGTGAAAGAGAGAGAGGAGAAGAGGAAGAAGAAGAAGAAGAAGAAGAAGGGAGAAGGGAGAGAAGGAAGGAGATTGAGCAAAAAGGTAGAGGTTTTGGTTTTGATTCTTGTAAAACTGGTTTCTTTTCAGGGTTTGGTTAAGGGAACTTCTCTGACCACAGATTTGAAGGATATGGGGTGGTAAGAGCCTAATCTTAGTTATTAGTGTAAGGATTTGAGGGATTTTGTATAGGGGTATGATTCATGGATTTCTCTCTTTTGAAAGCTGGGTTTCATCCTAACCTTAGATTGGTTGAGTGATGGGTTGGCAAGGCAGAGATTCTTGTTTAAGATATGTTTTGGAAGATGTTTTTGGGTTGAATAGAGTGGCTTTGATGTGTGTTTGAGTGTTAGGAGTTGGTTGGTTGAAACTTATGGAAAAGTGGGGAAAATCATAAATTACAGGCATTTTGAGGCTGGATTTTTCTATTATGACGAGTCATTAGTATTTTAAGTAATAAACACAGTCGATTCTGCACAGTTGAGTGATTAGTGATGTGTAAACTAGACTTCAAAGAACTGGAAATATCCCTGAAATATGTATTGTCAGTTCGTAACCCATTAGACCCCAAAATTCATTCAAAGTGGGTTATATTTGTGTAGGACATATCTAAAGTTTGATTATGAATTAGGTGATTCAAGTTGGAAAGAACCATAGCACTTTATCTTCAAATGAGTAATATGGAATGGGAATACAGGTGTTTGTGTTGAGTGTGTTGTTTGTGTAACCACAATAAGGGGTGTTAAATGTTGATCCTAGTAAGTGTAAGATAGAGTGCACTAGGGGATCAAGGTTTATGTTGGAAGGTATAAGAATATATATGTGAGTCGAGTGGTGATAAAATGGAACCACTTGATGCATTTTATGTGACAATGAGGATTGTGAGAGGCTAAGGAGTCTTATGACTTGTTATTTTGCAGATCCTTTGGAGTAGCCTCGGGTTTTGACTTCCTTGGAGACTTGCAGATTTTTTGAATCAAGAAGGTGGGATCTTATAACCTTCTCACCTTGTGTTGTGGTTTGATGTTATGGGTCTGTACCATTAGGTACTTTGATTGTGTGATTTTCTAGTGATATATAAATGTATATTTTTATATATATGGAATCTTTGGTCGCCCAGTACGTGATGTTTTAAAAATATCCATGTGGTTGAATGCTTTGCGAAATTGTTTTAAACATGACATGGGTATGAGGAGCCCCGTGTGAGTCGGATTGATGTAGTGGACACGGGACGGTGACTAGTCAGGTTGTAGTCCCAGGAAAGGTCAGATATACGGGATATGGGCATATCCACACAGGTGGTAAGTCCCAGCCAGATTTAATAAGATTGTTACAGGATGATCGGCTAGTCTAGGTGAGAAAGCCAAGAAGAGTCATGATGAGAGTTGAGATGGTGGTAGTATTGCATTCATGTGTTTCCATCATCGACTATTATTTATCAAAATGCTCATGTTTTGAGATATTTTAGATTATGCTAAAATTGAAATGTTTTTATGAGCATGGCTTGTTGTTATAGGATTCACTCTTAGGTTGTCGAACTCACGTTATTTCCCTCCGCTTAGATGCGGTCACGAGGACATTGCGTGACATGAAAGTTGGACCCTACGGGGTTTTGAGGATGGGAAGTTTGTATACTGACCTTAGCTTGTTGGTGGTTGAGCGTACATTTTGATAGATATTTAGTGTTATGTGGATATTCTGCTTTGTATGTTGGATGGTTGGTATCTTTGTGGATCATTGTATATTTGGCTTGTGTAGTATAGTTTTGGAACTTTGTGTAAATGTTATTTTGATCAGTGTAAGTGTATAGTTTTATTTTGTTAGGGAATTGCTTTCTGTCTGGAGTAATAGCGGGTATGTTTGGAGACACACAGGTAGTGTTTTATTTACGTTTCGGTGATTACTCAAGTGGAGTTTAGACTCAAGTTGTGAAAAAATCAGAGTGGTAAAATAGTAACATAAATCTGCTTTAGTGGAATTAAAGTGTAATGAGTTGGTATTAGACTAAGGGATAAATCTTTGGGAGATTAAAGAAATTCCGTAGATACACAGAAAGGTTCTAGCACACTTTAAGCTATGATCATGGGAGCTTAGGTTTTGAGTGCTAGGATTTGTCTTGTGAGGGATGATATGATTTTCATATGGTATAAAAGGCTTCTTAGCCATTGTAATTTATTGGAAGGTATTTAAAGATAACATGTTTACATGAGACTATGTGATAACATGTTAATTGTGATTATAAGCATGATATAGCAAGTTTAAATATTATAATGCTTGTATGGATATTTTTCCATGGTGTTGGTAGTGTGCAATAGTTCTTCTACCATGTGCAAGCGTCACAGATCGGGTAAGATACGTCGATAGACGGTAAGATTGCATACTCTATGAAAAAATTGATGTGTGAGAACCCTTGAGTTATTATTGGTTCTTGTACCGCTGACATTGTGATAGCAATTGTCTTTTCCATATTTATAGACAATGATTAGAGGAAGAAGAGTGGAGCTGACCAAGGGGTGGACAGCTTTGTGAGATCCTCTTCACCAGTGCAAGAGGACAGGGCTGGAGAGAGGGTGGCGTTACCTCTAAGGGTCATTCCGAAGAAGATGGGCAATCTGAGTTGATCAGTTACAAGGCACTTGTTCCCCGGTGTTTTAAAAATTGGTATCATTCCTTGAAATTTGAGCATTAGCTAAAGGAAGTGAAGAATGTCTGGATGTCTTGGAAGTCACGAGGAGGCGGAGAGTATCTCTAGCCTCCTTTATATTTGAGACGAGGGTGACGGTTAGTGGGATATAGTTAAGAGCACCCATGATGTGCCACACATGGGGTGGACTCGATTCAGGTCCTCTAGCCAAGTATTTTCACAGAGGCCATGAGAGACAGGAAGAGATCGGAGTTGCACGTGAGAGTATGGCGCAGAGTATGCCTCCCAGTGAGACACTTTTGACCATAGGGTATATAACCTTATGGTGTGAGTAGATGAAATTGACAGGTTTCAAGAGTGCGAGGCTGAACATTCGGGCTCAGTGGCTCCTTTGTGCTTCGCACCTACGATTGAGGTGGTGCGCGAACCACGATTATTGAGAGGGGCAGCTTGAAAGTCTGAAAGGAAGAAAGCAGGGAACTACAGGTTTGGGCCGGGTCGAGGATGAAATTTGGCGCCCAGGATGGAATGTACCGCAGCGGGTTGCCCATGCAGGGGGCAAACCCCGGTGGGGTCTGGAGTTGGGGACATGGGGCTGGAACGTGTTATATAGGTGTAGTGCAATGAGGACCTTAGGAGAGTGGTGCCACTAGATTCTGATGGGAACACCCCTGACCTCCTCCGAGGCGGAGTTTCGACCAGTGGAAGCCATTAGCGTGTTCAAGGAGGACAGCCTCAGGAGGAGATCCCGAGGGGAAGGCGCATGCCGGGCGAGGTCTTAGAGCGAGTTTATTATGGCGGCCTGGGGATCAGGGCTGGTGTGCTAGTGGAAAGTATGGTTTTTTATGTTATAGCACTTAGGCACATGTGTTGTTTGATTCGGGTGCATCCCGTTCATTTATGTCTACTTCTTTTGCTTATATTTTGGACTTAGAGATTGCACCACTCTCTTGTCCTTTGTTTGATAGAGGAGGGAGAGTGAGTGATGACAACAGATGATGATGAAAGGAGAGAAGGAGGAAGAAGGAAGAGAAGATGAGTAGAGAGAGAGAGTATGACAGATGTAGATATGACATGTAAGTAGTAGCAGCATGAGCATGTAGTAGCATGTGTAGTACATGATTAACATGCGTGATGGAAAAGCAAGTGGGGATCTGATGGTTGTGTGTTGAATGTTGGGGGATACTAAGTTGTGATTGACTTAGTACTCCTCGTATGGCAGTCGTTGACATGATTGTGGGAATGGATTGTTTAGCCCCGCATCATGCGGTCCTAGGCATTTTCGAAGAGGTGACCTTCGGATTGGTTGTGGGTCACGTGTCGACATGTGAATCGGGGGGTGGTCAGACTCGTGGTGATGAGATGGAGAGCAGTGGTTGGGAAAGAATGGGGTCGACACTTCCTTTTCTTATGCAGGAAGTTAAAGGAAGGTGGCGATGGATTGTATTCCACAAGTGTGTGATTTTGCTGATGTATTTCCTGATGAGTTACCAGGATTACCTCCCCATAGAGAGATGGATTTCTCCATCGATTTGTATCGATCATAGATCCTTTCGGTGTAGCTCCCATTCGGGATGGCTCTAGTTGAGCTTAAGGAGTTGAACTACAAGCTGCGAATTATAGGGTAAAGGGTTCATCCAAGTAAGTACCTCGCCTTAGGGTGCTCCGGTATTGTTCGTGAAAAGAAGGCAGGCAGCTACGGTTGTGTGGATCTAGGAAGTTGAATAGAATGCAATTGAAACAGTACCCATAGCGCGGTAAGGGATTTTTTGATGATTGAGCGGGGCTTGTTACTTCTCGAAAATTGATTTAAGATCTAGGTATCATCAGTTGAGAGTACGGGACTCAGACATCCCTAAGACTGCTTTTCGCACGAAGTATGGACACTTCGATTTTGTTGTCATGCCTTTTGGATTGACTAATGCTCCGATTCTTATTTATGGATCGATGAATAGGATATAGTGAGTATTTGGATCGGTTGTAGTAGTGTTTGTGGACGACATCCTGATATATTCAGTCGATGAGAGCATGGCTTGACATTCTGATTAAGCCTTCAGTGCGAGAGAATCGAGTTGTATGCGAAATTTGGAAAGTGTGATTTCTGATTCTGAAGTCAGTTCCTGGGAGCGCGTGGTGTGCAGGAAGGTATTTGAGTGGATGGCAAGGTTGAGGTCGTGATGCGGTGGGAGCGACGAGTGTCTTTGAGATCGTAGCTTTCGGGTTGTTTGGTTAATGTCCATCAGGTTATTGAGAACTTCTCTCGGGGTTGCATGTCCATGGTAAGTGACACGAGGGAGTGAGGCTTTGGCGGAATGACAAGTGTGAAGTCTTCAAGGGCTATGAAAAAGTTGACTCTGAGGTGTTAGTGCTCAGGTGAGTGGGGAAAAGTCTGGCGGTTTCCTGTGATGCCTCGAGGAGTTGGCTTAGGGTGTGTACTTATGGAAAAGGTCAGTGTTGCCTGTGCACTCTAGGCGATTGAAGAAACATGAAGAATTACCCCACGCGCCAGTTTAGAGGCTTGCTGGTGGTGTTTGCCACAAAAGTTATGGAGGCCTTGCACCGTATGGTGAAAGTTTGAAGTGTTCTCGGAGCCACGAGTTTGAAATATATCTTTGCTTAGAGATTTGAATGCCGGCGAGAGAAGATGGATGGAGACACTTGAGGACTTGGCTTTCTTCTGATACCATCTATTAAAAGCAAATGTGATTCTTGATGCCTTGAGTAGAAAATCAAGGGCATCCTTTCGGGTTTGATGGCTTATGAGTGGAAGATGTACTGTGATTACAGCCGTGAGTTCCACCCCATCTTTGATGGGGATGAGCACAAAGGCATGTTTTTATCGTTGGTAGCTCGATGACAGTTTTACTAAAGTCATTATGAGGCTCGAGGTGATAAGAGCTTGAGGCACAAGCTCACAGAGTGGTAGCTGGTGATGCACTGAGAAGGGTGGAGCATTGTGCAAATGGAGGAATCCTATTTCCTCGGCCAGTTGTTTATCTTGCGGATGATGCAGGTTAGCAGAGAGGAGGTGATAAGGAGCGCCAGCTCTCGGTTCGGTACATCTGGTGAGACAAAGATGTACCACGACTTAGGCACAATTTTGGTGGCATGAGATGAAAGAGAGACGTAAGCGAGTTTCGTCTCAGTGTTTATTCTTGTGAGTGAAAGTTGAGCCTTTAGAGACCCGGCCGAGTATTAAGTAGTTACGATCAGTGAATGGAAATGGGATCATGTAATGATGGACTTAGTGGTAGTTTCTTGAAGCTACCAAGGTAAAGATGGTGTTTGGGTGGTTGTTGGCCAGTTGACTAAATCGACATCATTTCTTAGCAATGGGACCCGACTCTATTCTTACTTTGAGCAAGTTGTATGTAGGGAGATTGTGAGGTTATGGTGTACCTCTCCATTGCATTGTGTCAAATAGGGACTCGAGGTTTCGTCCAGGTCTGGCGATCTTCTGCGAAGCTTTGGGAGCAGGTGGGATTAGGTCTGACATTTCACCCTCAGTGGCGGGCGATCTGAGGAGAGTGATTCAGGTCTGGAAGATATGCTTAGGCGTATTAGACTTCGGAGGAGTTGGATGGAACATTTGCATACGATTGAGTTTGCGTATAATACTTGATTTCAGACCGATGTGGGATGGCACCATATGAAGCTCTTTATGAAGGCCGTATAGATCGCACATGTCTTTGGAATTTGAATCGGGAGAGATTCTTTGATTTAGTCGAGTTGGTACGAAGCAATGAAGAAGATAAAGAATTACTGATTCGCAATGAGTGTTAGCGACCGCAATGACCGAGAAAGTTATGCGACCACGGGAGGAGACCGCCAGAGTTCCCGGGTTGGGGACCGTATGTTTTAAGTGTCGCCTCGCGAGGAGTGTTTCGTTTTGGTAAAAGGAAGCGGCCCAAGTGCATTGGTCAGTTTGAGATTCTCCAAGAGTTGGAGGTAAAAACACCGATTATCTCTTCGCGCACTTGAGTATACGCGGCGTATTCCACGTCTCCTTGTTGCGGAAGTATAGGCCGGATGTTTGCATCACCCAGATTAGCGGGAGCCCCAGAGTGCGAGAGAATATGAAATATGAAGCGGCCCAGAGAGATTCTAGATGTGCGAAACGCGTGTTGCGGAACAAGTTATTCCTCGAGTAAGGTGTTGTTATGGAACACCGTGGAGTGGAAAAGTACATAGGAACTTGAAGCGGATGTGAAGAAGAGTGCGGAACTCTTCACGGGTTAGTCTGATTTAATTTCGGGAATGAAATTCCTTTAAGAGGAGGAATGTAACACACAGAATTATTACAATAGCTAAAATTTATTTTTAAGAAAATAAAGCGATAGACCAAAGGATTTAATCTTGAAATTTAAGAGGTAAATTGGTAAATTTACCACTTGAGAGGCCGTTAGGTCATTAATGAGAAAGTCTGATGGATTTAATGTATAAGATTGGGAATGTGATATGCAAATAGAAAGAGTTAATGGCTTAGAATTTACATTAGTGAAACTAAGAGTCGAAAATGGGTATAAGACTAAAGCAGTCTATGAGGATAGTTCTCATTTTTGCTCAAATAGAAGTTAAGAGTAGCGTGAAGAAGAGAGGAGAAGAGGAAGAAGAAGAAAGAAGAAGAGAAGGAGAAAGGGAAGAGAAAGGAAAGGAGATTGAGCAAAAGGTAAGGAGTTTTTGGTTTGATTCTTGTAAAATGGATTTCTTTTAAGGTTTGGTTAGGGAACTTCTCCTAACCACTAGATTTGAAGGATATGGGGTGGTAAAACCTAATCCTTGGTTATTAGTGTAAGGATTTGGGGATTTTGTATGGAGGTATGATTCATGGATTTCTCTCTTTTGCAGAGAAAATTTAGGGTTTCATCCTAACCTTAGATTGGTTGAGTGATGGGTTGTGAAACCAGATTCTTATTTTAAAATTACTGTTTTGGAAGATGTTTTAGGTTGAATAGAGTGAAAACTTTGATGTAATGTTTGAGTGTTAGGGTTGGTTGGTTGGAAACTTATGGAAAAATTAATCATAAGTGCAGGCTTTTCGAAGTTTGGATTTTCTAATATGGTGTTAGTATTTTGGCCATAACTTGGTAGTTCTGCTCAGATTGGGTGATTAGTCATTTGTGTAAACTAGACTTCAAGGAGTACAAATATCCACTGAAATATGTATTAATCCCAGGTCGTAACCCATTGGACCCCAAAATTCATTGAAGTGAAATTTATGTTGTAGGACATATCTCTGAGTTTCGATGCTCACAGAGATTGGGTGATTCGAGTTGGAAAGAACCATGGCACTTTATCTTCAAATGAGTAATGGAGATGGGAATACAAGAGGTGTTTGTGTTAAGTGTGTTGTTTGTGTAACCTAATAAGGAGTGTTAAATGTTAATCCTAGTAAGTGTAAGAGAGAGTGCATGGGGATCAAGGTTTGTATTTGGAAGGTATAAGAATATATGTGAATTAAATTGGTGATAAAGTAATGAACCGCGGGTAATTTACATGTGACCGCAGTTGTGAGGCTAAGGAATCTTATGACATTTATTTGCAAATCCTTTGGAGTAGCCTCGGGTTTGACTTCCTTGGGAGACTTGCGGATTTTTATGGATCGAGGGAAGGTAGGGGATCTTATAACCTTCTCCTGCTTGTATTGTGGTTTGATGTTGTGGGAGTGCATTGCCATTAGTGCTTTGGTAATGTGATTTTCTAGTGATATATAAATGTATATCTTTTTATATATATGGAATCTTTGAATTAAGCGATCGTGATGTTTTAAATGTCCAGTATGGTTGAATGCTTTGTAGGTGTTTTAAAGCATGACATGGGTATGAGAATGTGTAGGGAGTCGGATTGATGTAGTGAATGGCTGGGACGATGACTAGTCACTGGGTTATAGTCCCGGAAGATCACAGGATATACATGATGTGGGCATATCCTGGGTAGTAAGTCCAGCGATTTGTCGTTGTTAAAAATGATCGAAATTTGAATCCACTTGGGTGAAAGCACAAAAGTCAACGATGAGGTTGAGATGGTGGTAGTATTGCATTCATGTGTTCCATCATCAACACATTATTTGTCTCGTATTTTGAGATATTTTGAATTATGTAAGTGAAATGTTTTTATGAGCATGGCTTATTCTTAAGTTCCTGCGATTGTCGAACTCACCCCAGTATTCCTCCACCTTAGAAATGCAAGTCTGAGATCATTGCGTGGCATGAGGATTCGTTTCTGGGGTTTTTGAGGATGGGAAGTTTGTATGCCAACCCTTAGCTTGTTGGTGGTTGAGCATACATTTGATGAATGTTAGTGTTGTGTGGATATTCTGCTTTGTATATTTGGATGGGTTAGTATCTTTTTGGATCATTGCATATTTGGCTTGTGTGGCCACTAGTTTTGGAACTTTGTGTAAATGTTATTTTGATCAAGTGTAAGTGTATGGTTTTGGTACATTGAGGAATTAACTGTACCGATATGTCTAGGTATGTTTGGAGACACGGAGTAGTGTTTATTTACATTTCAGGTGATTACTCGAGTGGAGTTTAGACTTTCGAGTTGTGAAAAAAAAATCAGGTGGTAAAATAATAACATAAATCAGAGTGGAATTCGGGTGTGACATCTTTCACTCTCAAATTCCACGATCGGCTTAGACGCCGGAGCGTGGGCGCACGGCCGCCGTTTTTCTTGTTTGATTTGCAGTGCATCTTGGCAAGTTTATGCTCGATGATCCGATGACTCGAGAAAATTCGGGAGACTACGTGGAGTGTCCGCATTCTTTGAAAATCTATGTTTTGCACAAGTATCGCGAGGTTATTTTATTTGTATCGATGTAGATAATGGGTTGACATGACATTGCAGCATGTTGTAAAAATTTGTGTAATTGGGTATGAATTTCCATGAGTTAGCCTAAGAAAGGCTATATGACATCCTTGTTTAGTCATGTATTGATGAATGCTAATATCGTGATGCTACGATATCTATAAAGATTGGCATGAAATGTATGGGCCCGATATGCTTACGATATATGTTGCATGGTATGACATAGTATGATTGATTAGAATGTTCCATGTAATTGTGCATCATACATATAACATGAGAATTTGCGATGACATTAGCATTGCATATGCGAAATATCAACATATTGGGGTGTGTGTGAATGGATATGATCATTCATCATGATGTTGATGAATGGGTAGTGAGCTCGTGCTTTGACGACATCCGATAGATGTCATGGTTTAAAACATAAAGAAATATAAATAATGTGTGTTGGTGACGTGAGAGGGGCCAGATTAACATAGGTGAAAGCTGGAACATGCGTGCTAGAGACCGCGATGTGATTGAAGTTGATTATGTAACATGGGTGTAAGAGACGCATGATGTGATATGAAAGAAGTTATATTTGCTAAGAAGAGACCTGCGGTCGTATTTATCAACGTAGACTTGGTTGTGTATTAGAATTAAGGATTGACTTAGGATTAGTTTGCCCATTGACACTTGCATTGTCTTGGTAAGTGATGAGAAGCGATACATGGGTCATTAGTAATACCCGATAATTTGTTTTCCCACCTTAGCAAATCATGTGTGAAGTCGGTGGTGACTCATTGAGTGACCGGGATCTGGGCATGATGACATTTCATGCATGACATGAAGCATTCAGCCAATAGACATTTCTTGGATATGTGTTTGTTGTGCGACCATTGCCATGCATTTAGTGAGGAGTAGCCCTTGTAGAGATCATGTCTCTTGGAGAGCACACTCGTCGATCGTGGACCTTCTGAGTCTGAGTCGGTCTGGCGTCCCAGCTTGCATATGGGACCACACTTAGGGATGAGTCGGATCTGCTTTGTTTGTTTTTGTCTTGTATTATATTCGACCAGGAACCCAGAAACCTTATATCACCCCTTTTGTTGTATAAAAGGACTATTAAATGGACTATTGGTTAAATAGTCTATCATATATTTTTGTATGTTGTGAATTAAATATGCAGAATGGGTCTCAATAAATGAGACAAATGAGTGTGATGTCGGGACCAAATATTTGAGTTTCCTGAGTTGAGCAAGTTGTTAATGGGACCCCCGGGATAGGGGTGTCACAAAAAATACTTCGGGAAACAATAGAGCTGAAAGAATATTAAGAGATTATGGTTCTTTTGCCCTAACCAATTAAAAATAAAAACAAAAAAAAAAGCCCAAAAATCAAAATTCCTCTTACCCCGAAACCCTAACCTCTCCCCATCTGTTCCTATCTCATCTCTCCTTACAGAGAACATCTAAGCAACTGCCCGAAACCTTCATAAATCGTAACCTTCATAGTTGATTGTTTGAATTTTTTTTATTAAAGATACAACTCAAGCAACTGATTCAAGTGGAAGAGACATTGTCTCTCCATCCTTAGCCTCAATTTTCTCTTTGTGCTTGAGGTATGATTATTTTTTTTGAGATATTTTCTTCAAAGTTTTGAGGCTACTCATTGTGTTCAACATTCTGTATACAAAACCAGTGAAGCAAGTTTTTTTTTTTTTTTTGAAATTCTAACTGCTTAATATAGAAGACTAAGATACCAAATGTTTTGTTGAAATGCCTCAAAGAGGAATTACAATAAATATACAATACTTAGAAACAAGCTAAGGTTGAGTGAAAGCAAATCCATCCTTTTATCATGCTTTGTTTGATTATTTATGTACTACCATTCATTAAAGATTTGGATTTTTAAAATGTTTTGTAACGGTTTTTAAAAAATTATAATAAATGTGAATGAATTGTATATTTAATTTTCAGTTTTTGTTTTTGCATTTTAAATGGCCTTTAAATTGTTATTGAATGGGTTTTAATTTTATTTTGTAACCTTTGTTTTAGACCTATATACGTAGTATGTTTTCATTTTGTAGAAATAGGCTTTTCAGTTATGTTTATATAATATCACAAGAAACTTTGTTAGTGTGGGTGATAAAATTAAAGATTTTCCAAGGTTTATTAGGTTTCTTATCCGGGCTTTTGTTGATTTGTTGTATCTGAGAATGACGTTGCAGATGAAACAAGCATTGTGTGTGGAACGGGTCGTCTTAAAGACCTTTATGGAACACAAGCCTCAGAATCTAAAGAATCTTTGTGTTTGTTTAGCAACATGTTTATTATTATATACATAATTTTATTTTTTTGTTATTTGTTATATTTGTCTGTTCAATTATGCTTACTGTTTTTCTAACAGTTGCATATCCTCCCCTAGAGCCTATTCTAAAGCCAAAATCACTTTATTCTTCTAGGAAGTTGTGTTGTTTCAATTCACATGCAGAATATGGAAGATCTTGTTCATTGTGAAATGAGTTATTTTAATTTGTTTCTCTGCAGGTTTTGAAACGAGGAAATAATTTTTTTGAAAAAAATTATTCAGTGGACCCCAAGCTAGAATTAAAAGCGAAAGTAGTCGTGTGCCATAAGTAGTTTGGAATTAATAAAATTATTAGATATTTGATCTCCATGATAAATGGCTTTTAGTAGTTTTAATATAATAAGTTTCAATATTTAAGCCTAATTGCATTTCATTGTGGACGGTGGCATTTGATAAGCAGTCTGGGTTATGTGTGACGGCTTTGACAGTTTTAAGTCTAATTCTGCATTTGTCATAGGCAATGTTGTATTCAGTGTCGTTGTCCATGACAACGGCACTGGCTGATTTAAGTTCAATTGTCATTGTCATGGACAGTTATATTTGAGAATTTCATATTTCAATTACTTAGGACAAGAAGCATTGCTTCACCTATTTTGACAATTAATTTAGTTTCCAAACTAATTTAATAATTATTTTTTCAAAAAAATTATTTTCGTCTTAAACTCTGTTTCTCTTTTGCCTAAGTTGGGCTTCACTACCTTCTGCTAACCAATCAATTTCGTCTTGTATTTTTTTTTCCTTTACTCAAGGAAGCACAAATTTTTAATATAAAAATTAAAAGCTTTACATCTGAACCTCACCTCCAAAGTATAGGTACTGCAATATCCTTTTTTTTTTACAACCAATACTGACTTATAACTTGTAAGAACTCTAAATAGAAACTATGTGCTTGTTTAGAAATGTTTTTAATTTTTTTTGAATTATAAAATATTGTGCTGTTACATAAAATTATATTTAGTTTGTTTTAATCTATGCAGATGCGAAAATTCATTGAAATAAACATTATAAAATTCATTGAAAATTATAAAATATTTTATTTTTAGAATGATTATTCCCAAAAACTTTAACTTTTAACTTGTATTACACTCTTAACATATTATAAAACTATTAGAGTATAATTTAGATTATTCTGACACATATGTTATTCACCCCCACCATCTTAGAGCGAGTTCATCCTTGCCTATTGAAGCACCTCATAATGCACATACATCTTCAAAGTTTACCATCGATATTGAGAGCGAACAATCTACTCCATTGCAACACCTTTGATTATGTCCTCCTGACATTAGATCAAGAAAAACTGACCAAAGAAGATGAGGTGAATGATGAAGAACACAGGCGAGGATATTAAGTAGCAATGAGGTCACTTCTGTGTCTCGAGGAGATGCAAGTATATGATAAACGACCACAAATAAAGAAAAAGGTTCCTTCATGTGGCACGCATTAGTGGTTTTATGTAGGAGTTGGACTTGATGACCTTTGGACTTAGAATCTTTTTGAGACACTTTCTACTAACAGATACTTTGGATATTATCATTTTGGACATTATTGTATATTAGTTGCATTTATGGTTTACATATTGATGTTTGGAGGACATTTTTGGTTTGTATTTATGAACTGTTGAATCGGGGAAGGAGGTTGTTGATGTATTTTAAAGGTTATTTCAATCGATGTATTTTACATTGAAATCGTATCTTGAAGACACGACTTTAGAATTTACTGCATTCGTGTCTTCAAAGCCACGATTTTATAATTTCTATTTGAAATCGTGTTTTCAAACATGAGCGAGAATTTTATATTGAAAATGTGTTTGAAACCGACTTTCAAATTTTATACTAAAATCATGTCTTAAAAGATTGCTTCATAATTTTACATTGAAATCGTGTTTTGAAGACACAACTTCAAAATTTTACATTGAAATTGTGTCTTCAAACACAACTTTCGAAATCTACACTGAAATTGTGTTTTGAAGACATGACTTCGCCCCACACTAAAGTAGTGTGCAAAGTACGACTTTAGAATTTTACATTGAAATCGTGTCTTTAAAACACGATTTTAGAACTTACACTGAATTTGTGTCTTGAAAACACAATTTCAGAATTTTACATCGAAATCGTATGCTTGAATGACTCAATTTCTGTTGAAATGCGAAGTATATTGAGTGCACGACATTTATGGCGCTTAAGCGCACTGGTGCCATAAATTCCTAAATATTTATTTTGTACCTTATTTTAAATATATTTTTTTAAATAATGATATTATTTTAAAGCCCTTCCTGTGCCCCTATACTTGTTTGAAATGGTAAGCCTCTACATGAACTAGGCATGAATGGGCAACAGTATTACATTTGTATTACACGTTCTTACAAAGATTTGAACCTAGATCTCATTAATCTCTTTCCATTTGAATCGAGTCCTCGTAGCAAAAATAAAAAAAATTAGTATTTATTTAAAAATAATTTTTTAATAAATTAGAAAACTTTTTTTACATATATTCACTTTACATTACATTACATTCCACATAATTTTTTCCCAAGACTCGAACCCTAAACCCTGAATCCTTCCTATGCCCACACTAACTCTTAACCACTTTAGCTAGGTATCATTTTTGAGGAAAAACTATATATGATTCTACAATATTACTTTAAATTATAATACTTTTTTAAAGGGAAAAACTGCCTAATTTTTTAAAGTTCTCGCTCTGATTTTTTAAATTATTTTATACGTTTTCCATTTTAGAATAAGAAAAAAAATTAACATTTATTTTTCTTCAGAATTCTGGTAATAGTATTTAATTTTTCCCACTAAAATAATTTTAATCGTTTGGAAGAGAATTTATCTACATCGATTTTTATAAATTGTAAAGTTAAAAAAAAATTAAAATTAATTAAATAAGAAAATATATTTTAGAAAAAATAAAACTAGACATATTGTAGACATTTTTTAAAAAAGTTATGAATAGAAAAACTGAAAATATTTAGGTTTTTATTTGAAGAAAATCATTTTAAAATAAGAAAAACTACATGAATTCTTATAATAAGGAGAGAATTTGTAATCTAGTAGCTCTTAGGGATGTGTGTGATGGTTTAGGACGAGGTATTTGTCCCGGCAGCTAGTTTATTTTTCAATTCTCAAACTTGTCTCATTTAAAAAATTAAGCAGGATAGAATGAGGATGAAAATTCCCCAAACCAAATCCAGTTTACATTTGATTTTGTTTTTATTTTTATTTTTTTATATTTTATTTTTTTATTTTTTATTATATTAAAATTATCATATTTCATAAAAATAAAATATTGTAATTTTATAAATTATTTATTAAAAAAAGACATTCTAATTATTATTATTATATTAAATACAAAATAAATAATAAATTATTTTTCAAAATATAATTGGGTGGGCGAGGCGGGAGTAACGTGCACGGGCAGGTCTCGAGGCCGAATCTGGAGTGAGGCAAACAGGCACAGTAAAGGCTTGGGTTGCGATTAAGAAACGGGCAGTCTCATTAGGAGGCGGGGCGGGCGGGAACTTTGACCAGATTCGTCTCGTTGTCATCCACTGCTTCCTGTAATTATTAAAACAGCAGACATATTTAATGTTGTTAAATCTTTATTCGACTATTAAACAAAAACGATATATTGACATTAAGTAAAAAAACAAACACCACCGCTTTGCTCTTTTTACATATAAATGTATAATTATAGATTTTATTATGAAATATCTCATTAGTTTAAACGAAAAGCCTCATATCAATAAGAATATAGTCCATACTTATTAACACATAATCTTCTCACCCACAAGATTAGGGGTGTAAAGCTACTCGGGAATTACTCAACCTTGACTCATAGAATACTCGAATTTGACTCGAAGTTAACCGAGTCAAGCTCGAGTATTTCAAGTAACTTGTCGAGTCGAGTTTGAGTATCCAATACTCGACTTGAACTGCTCGTAAGCTTTAATCGAGTGAAATTCGAGTTGGTTCAAGTAAAGTCGAGTCAATTTCGAGTCTCAAGTATACTTTTTTGGCAGCTAAGCATTTGTTACAATGTAATTAACTATTCCCATTGGGATTCGAACCTCGAACCTTCCTTTAAATGGATGTAAGTGTTTTTTAAAGCTTTGAGCCATTTCTCTGAAATTTGAATTAAGCATGTAGATAGTCGCAGTATAATTATTTATTAATTTTTTAATTGATTGACACTGTCGAATCGAGTTTGAAATATTTTGACTATATTTAGTCGAGTTTTGACCATTTGAAGAACTCGTCGAGTTTGAGTTGAGTTTTTAATCAGTCAAGCTCAGGTTTGACTCTTATGTATCATTCGACTCGACTTGACTCAATTATATCCCTACACACGGCTAAGCCTATTTGGCAATACCTTTTAGAAGAGTTTCCACCCCTAAAAACATTTAAAAGTGTTTTTAAGATAAAAATAGATGTTTGACAATATTTTGAAAAGCACTTTTAGGACTTTAAAACAAACACTTGAAGTGTTTTGCAGAAAAGCATTTGGGAAATGATTTATAAAAGAAAAAAAAATGCTTTTAAAGGTTCTCTTTTAAAATTTTGGTCAGGATTTATGTTTTGCAATTTTATCATATAATGATTGATATTTGTTATTAACTAAAAACTTTTGGTAAATATTTTTTAAAATTTGTATAATCATAAAGAATAATCTTTATTACTTATTAGTAATTTATATATTTTATAATAATTTGTTTGATCTATTATAAGACTTTCTTTTTGTAATTAAATTGAATATTCTTTTTGATGATTTAAAAATACTCAAAATATTTCTCTACTTATGTTTTAAGTTATAAAAAACATTCTGAGAATTGTTTTTCTATATTTTTATAAACATTTCTCTCATTAGATAGAAAAATGCTTTCATGAAAACTTAAATAGTACACTTATAAGCTCGATGTTGGCATGATATTGTCCATTTTAGGCTCTACGAAAGGCCTTATACTAATGAAGATATAAGTCAATTCTGTAGCTTAAGTTCTAGTAGGTGACAATAGGTCGGATTTCGATAAAGATTTTAGATTTCCTATCACCATTCAGTTAGTTTAAAAAATTTTCCCCATCCCATCCATGAAGATCAATTTTATATAACATATCTAATACTCTTATTCCAAATTATGAAATGAATTGTTTTAGAAAACCATGAATATTAAAAATAATTTATCATTATAATAGTAATAAAATTATTATGATATGTTTCCATAAGAAACCAATAAAAATACAAGCACAATCAAACATTGCTACAACAAATAACTTAATATAAACAAATAAATAAATGAAAATAAAAATATGAGTATTATTACATATTATATATTTAATCGGAGTATTCAGTAGGGTAGTTGGATATACTCGCACCTTCCCTCATCCTTGAATCTGAAAATCTCATACCGATTACTGAATATATTTAATTGGAGTGCAAATGTTACTCCATATCCTCCTCATTCGAACCATGAATCAGATTCTTGTAGATTAGGAGTTGTAACCCATATGTAAGGATTTTAACATACACCTAACATTAGAGATGGAAAGAATATAATATTTGCATGAATAAGCTCAATGCTAGTAGAAGAAGGGAAAACTACTGTAGACTAGTGAAAGAACTGAACACAGAAACAAATCTTGGTTGATCCTGTTGCTGTATGGAATTAATATATATACATGGGATTAGTTGAGATGCATGCAAGCTGGCTTGAACACCACGGTTATCAATTGAAAATAAAGAGTACATTTTTGTGAATCCAGTGTAAGAAAAAGGCATCTCATTTAGGTTCATTTTACAGTACGTAGTAAAGCCAAATGAACAAGTCTTATCTCTGGTAAATCCTGTCATCATCAGTGAACTCCCTCTTCAATTCTCATTCCCACCATGCCTTTGAAATTACCTCCAGGTTTTCGAGTTTTAGACCGAAATAGTGTTTGTGGGGAAAAAAAATGATGAATACAAAGTTTTCATTAAAAATTGTCTGCCCAAACTAGTGTGTTTGGCAAATCTGTTATTCTTAGCGGCGTTTTTCTCAAAGTTCAATACCACGATCTGGCTATAGTTTGAATTTGATTCGATTGCACATTTGATTTTTAAATTTAACTACAATTAAATTTATCTTGGACAAGCGGCATTTGAGTCTTTTATTTTTGCCCCCGTCTTCTTTCTCCTCATTTTATTAGAATTGTACAAGTCGATTGTAATTTGTCTTAACGGCTGATTTTAATAATTCAATTTGCCGATGTCATACTTGATGACATTATAAACCTCTTTGAGCATTCCTTTTTAGTTTCCAGCTAATTTATAATTTTTTAAACCAAAATATTTGATCTAAAACTCCAGGTTTTCACCTTCATGATTCTGGCCTTTGACCACCCACATCATCACCTGTCTCTAGCAGCTGCCACTGATTCCATGCACCCCAGATTCATATCAGTCTTTTAAAGGTACAAATGATAGATGGAGTCACTATTTTTTATTTTTTGACAACTAAAGTACTGTTACAATGTAGTGGTATTTCCCCAGAGACTAGAGACCTAGAACCTCTCCCATACTTAGATTTCTGTCTTTTTTCATTACTGAATCTTTCTAAAGCGAGTTAGACTTGTGGACGGATGGTCACTTCTTGAACATCTTACAAATAGGTTTATAGTATTAATTATATTAGTTACTCTTGTTGATAATAAACGAAGCAAATAAAGTCTCACTCACCCACTTGTAATTGGGAATAATAATCCACAAGGGATGAGAATGGAAAAACTCACAAGTTCAAATGCTTGTAGAAGAGATGTGATTGTTCTTCTGACCTCCATTGATTTCAAATTCATGTATTAGTCAACTATAGGAACCTTTTGGATAGACCGTATCCTAGAATTCAAAATAGAGGCAATAAGGTTTATCAAAGACTAATGGAATTATCAAAATAGTGGCCAAGAATAAAGGTTTTCTTAACATAGAGATTGAAGGTGACTAAAAAATAATTATAGATTGCTATAATAAGAAGATGAACACCCCTAGTTCTATTATGTCATTGATGGAAGATATTTGGAAATTGTCTCAGGAGCTAAATATATAGATTATCAACATGTTTATGAAGCAAATAGAAATGCTGATTATCTAACCAAAAGCAAATTTTTCCTAAAAGATGTTATAAATATTAGTTTTGAAGATTATTGTAGTTTCTCTACTCAATCGTGTTTGTAAGAACTTTATTTAGTAGTCTTCTTTACCCCAAAAAAAAAACAGAGGTAATAAAACAGTCAAAGAGAGCATGGGAGAGTTGAATTACCAAGTACTCACACTTCTAGAAAGATAAATCATGTAATTATCTGCTTGGATACATTTATTAGTTACTAATGGAATGCAAGAAATGTGATCAACAAGAGAAAAAAAAAGTGATTATTGTCAATCAGAACACGAATTGAGTTAGCAGCATAGGATTGAACAATGCGTCGATCTCCAGATATGAGAGGATGCAAGCAATTTGGAACCATTCTTTTCCTTTCTTCTTCATAGACCCCCATTTTTTCCAGAATAGTGATATCTCTCGATTATTGGGGTTGCAAGTATCTGAAGAAGAGACAAATATTTTCAGAAATTAATAATGATTAAGATCAAGAAGTGGGGAAGAACATAAACAGAGAAAAATAAGGTACTGGGCTCTCTGTGTGGCCTTAGGCTCCTTTAAGAAATAATAAAATCAACTGAATTAACAAGTGGAACTGAGCTATGGAACGACAGGAAGAACAGAACATGTAGAAAAAGTAGTTACTAGCAAGTAGAATATTATTGGAAGACTACAGAGAATTGAGGTTATTGTGAGACAGTCATCTATTTGCCCGTATCTTGGGCCAATCTTTTCTTTTTGTTCTTGAGGCATCTCTGTACATCCCATGATTACAAGTCTTTCAAGTGATGGTGGCAGCACTCCTTTGAAACAAAGGAAAGGAGGAGCATAGAGCAGTTGCCAAGTTGAAGGATTTTAAGAGACGGCCTCCTAGAGGCCCATGGAGGTTATGGATTTCAAGTTGTGGAAAATAAAAGATGCAAAGGAGGCTGAGAGATGTAGAAAGAAAATGAGGCTTTGAAAATGAATTCACATCTGGAAATGGGACTGTGATGGCACATCTTCAAGAGACGTGATTATGTGGAGGCCCCAGATCTGATAGAGGCCTCTTCATGTTCTAACAATCTAAAATTGGAAGTTGTTTAAGGTTGGTTGTCCCAGATGCATTTGGAGAGGATTTTACAACTAAAGATGTGAGATTTAGCAGCATATTCCTGAAATTGGCTCTAGTTGCTTCCAATTCCAAATGAAAAGCATCTCAAGGAAGGAGGCAAATCTACCTCTTGGAATGGACTCATAGTTATCAAAGGCGTGTCTTAGGTGCGCTTAAAGCATAGGCTCCACCACTCCCGACAACAGCGCCTCGCCTCAGGGGAGGTGCTTCTCCTCCTCCTCCTTTTCCAGCACCATCGAGCTCACGTAGAAGTCTATGGCTCTTTTTTTTTTTTTTTTTTTTATGTGAGAGACGAAAGCGGCGTTTTTTTAAGTGTATATATTTTTCTTTTTAAACATACCAAAAGGATGTCATTTTGGATGATTATTCGCTTATCCAAAGCCGGAGATGTCGATTTGAGTTGTACCTTTAGCTTAAAAAAAGGCCTGCAGTGCACAAGCGACGTCATTTTGGAATTGAGGCTGAGGCAAGCTTGACGGTTGGCTCCAAATGCCTTATTTTGAGATTTTAACCCCTCTGACCTCATTTTTTGCCATGTTTTGACTCGAAAAAGTACCAACCCTCCCGATTCTTTATATAATCCCTATAGAAAGAGAAGAAACGACCAAAATCAACTAAAATAACCAAAAATTGAAGAAATCATGTAAAAATAGGAAACAACCATCATAAAAATCATAAAATATATATTTGACATATAGTGTGCCTCACTTAAAGCACATGCCTCGAGGCCCAAGAAATACTAGCCTCAAATAACTATGAATGTACTTGAGAGATGAACATCCTATACATGTACTTTCAAGATAACAGATGTTATTCTTTGTCGATTGACTTATAGTGGAGTGATCCCTCAATTTGGAACCTCTAGTTTTGGCCATCTGTAATGACGAAACTAGCAAGGGTGGTGGAGTAACACCTTTTAGGAAGTAGATAAGAAATAGACAATCTACCCAATTTCTGGACACTCAAGGGTACATTTATTTGCTCCGCATCCATCAGTCAGCGTCTCGAAACCTCACAAGTTTTCACCAAAAGTCATAGCATGGGTGGCATATTTGTCTCTAAGAATGCTTCAGTTTTGGAGTGCCAAATCAGTAAGAGATGTGATGGAGTGCGGTCCATTAAGCGACTTCTCTAAGTTGGAACATCCTATCACGTCAAAGTATAGTTGATTGCAAGGCATCCATTGCTCTTACAGTCCAATCCAGGCTTACTCAAACATTCCTCCAGCTCATTACCAAGGTTTACTTTCAAAAACTTACTAATAAAGACCTAACTACCACTAGTCATTAGGTGATTTTACCTTCAATTTATGAGAAAAAGAACAACCTGGGATTTATACTTTATGTACAGCTCCCGAACTGCTTGACATCCTAGTTTGCTATTAGAAAGAAAGTCTTCTCTAGGTCAACGGCGATTACAATATCATGTAATTAGTAAAAAGATTGAAAATAATTGAGGAAAAATATAGAAGAGTTGAGAACAATCTGAGGAAGCCACAATGGGCCAGTTTAGAAGTTCAAGAAAGTTATACCTCTCTCACTTTTGCAATTCATATTTCAAGATGGCAGAATCCAAAAAAACGAGGAGAATTCCTATGTGATTAAAGTAGAGCAAAATCAGCGAAAGGGATCCATTAACACAGATAAACTTCAAATTTAGATAGGAATGAAACAGAACTAAAACAAAATCGTAAATACCTTTTAATAATTATTAATGATTTAAAGAGTGTACTGGCTTTAAGCAAAAAGAATCACCAGATATAAACTCAGTCCAACCAATTGCCTACCTTGGTATAAACAGAAAAAGTGTTAGCACTAGATTTTCAAATAAAATTCAATTGATAAGACAATGAAATCAACATAACTAGAAGAAGGTTGTCAAGATCATTAATGTCAACATCAGAAAAGAAAGAAAACACCCAAATGCTAAAAAAAAGGAATTTAAATGATGATCTCTTCACTGAAACTTGATAAACCTCGTATGAGTAAATAAAATATGGAACAGAAGACACAACAGAGAAAGGGTGACAGACAAATGCAGCTATGCTGCTACAGCAAGGATTCAGGAGATAAAATTTCAAACTACAATTTCACCTTCTGAAAATAATGGATATATTTTTCCTTACTTATAATAGCTAAAATATACACAAATTCCAACTACACTGTGAAGCATCAAGGCACAATGTAAGTTCAAAGCACAACTTACTATACAAAAATATAGGGACTTGCATACATAAAATCATCTATTCAGGCCAATTTCAAAAAAATAACTCCTGGTCAGCAATCACCAGCCTTGTTTCTCCCCTTTCATCCCTAAGCAAGCATATAAAAACAACTCCTTATGATGTATTAATGGTAGACTTGTTCCTTTCATGCTTGATTAGCAGATTAGTAAGCTCCCGCCTATGGAGATACAATGCCTTGCAGTCCTTTAACTATCTTCTCTATCAAAAGAAATAATAACAAGAATATAATATCAGATAACTAGAAAAATGCTATATTATAGACATGTAGGCATATAGTAGACATGAGTGCGTCCATTACAATTATAAATCTATCTTGCTTACACACCAGACATGTAGCCGTAAATTCACATTGTTTGCCTCTACTAACAGGCATCATGCTTGGAAACTGAGAAAGAGCTGATACTTATATAATCGGTCTCTCTTTGTAATTTACTTGCTCAATCGCTTTTATAAGCTTGAGGCATTCGTCAGGATCATATTCCTCTTCCTTCATTAGGAACTCAATATAAGGTGTAACTGCAACTTTGTCCTCAATACCAGTGTGCCTGAGAAAATCAGAGACCAACCTTTGAGCTTCTTGAACCCTCCCCTCATTGCGTAGACCATGAATCACCAAACAATAAGATGCAAAAGATGGAACAAATTTATTATCTAGAACTAATTTCATAAATTCAAGGCAATTATCGTATTTGCAAGTCTTGCAGTAGTGTTCAATGATGGAAGAAATGGCCTTATCAGAAATAGACCATGTTTCACTATATCTTGGGTAAAGTTGATGCGCCTCAGTAATTCTTCCCCTCTTTGCATAAACCCACAACTAAGAAATTGTATAAATCTTCAGTAGGCTACATTTCTTAATCATCTCTAATTCTTAAAGCATGATGAACATCCATTAGCCTAAAAACATGGTTCGAAAAACAATTATAATCATTCTCCTCTGAAGATAATGATCTAGATTCCAAGTCACCAGAAGAATTTATGGCTCCTGCTCCAGTAGCATTGTTCAACAAAACAAATCCTGAAAGAAGTGTAGAATAAATATGATTGTTAGGTTGACAACCATTTTTAACCATGGTACTCGATTTATGAAATGCAGTCTAATCTACCGAAAAACCCAACATGCGCTTTAACTATTTTAGCATATGTGTAAAGTTGTTGAATACTCAAAACTAGACATACTAAAAGAATAGCTTCAGCTTCCTCTACTCTTCCATTATTGCAGAGAGCATTAATAATGATAGTATAAGTGATATAGACATTAGGGGCAACCAGTTTTGTTCATCTGTTCCAGCATTTTCCAGAGGGAGAAATTCGTCTCCTGGCTCGTGATGTCCATCAATTAATATGTATAGTGCAACTGAAGGAACCAATCCATGCTTCATCATCTTTAAGCATTGCATTTGCCTCGTTCAACTTATAATCTTTGCAGTACATCAAGAAAACAGTTGAATATGGGCTGTTTAATCCAGAGCATCTGTTCTTTAACATATTCTCAAAAAGAAAAAACACATCTTTAGCCTTACCAACCTTACAATGTCCATCTATCAGAGCTGTAAACGTAACCTCATCTAGAAATATTCCCTTCTTCACCATTGAACCCAAAATCCCGTTTGCCTGCTCCAGTCTCCCCAGTTTACAGAGACCATCGATTAATGCAGTAAAAGTAAAACCATCTGGTTCAAGGCCTACAGAGTTCATCGAATTAAATATATTAAAAGCCATATTGAGTTGATTTTCCTTGCAAAACCCATCAACCAGAATGTTATAGGCTACTCTGTCCGGCAATAAACCATTATCAACCACCCTGCTCAACAGAAACAATGCTTTGTAAGATTTACCAACCCTACACAATCCCTCCATAAGTTCATTGAAGGTACGAATGTTCGGTTTACAGTTCCCTTTCTCCATCACAGAAAGTAGTTCAAAAGCAGAAATAACCCGTCCTTCCTTGCAGTACCCATTTATCAGTGCATTAAAAGTTACCACACCAGGAAAAATCCCATCTTTTAGCATCTTTCTAAACACCCCATTGGCCTCCTCAGTCTTTCCTTCTCTACATAATCTATCTATCAGAATAGTGTATGTGGACATTAAGACACACGCCTTTATGATCATCTCATCAAGCATATTCATAGCCTTATCAATCATTCCAATGTCACACATAGCTTTGTAATAAGAACAGTGTGAGTTCAGGTACTCGGCTGGCAACCTTTCTCAACCATCTCTTGCTTCAATTGAAAGGCTTGTTCAAGTCTACCTGCTTCACACAAACCGTGTATCAGTATCGAGAAGGTGACACTGTTGGGCCTACACTTTTCCTCCTTGGACATTTTCTCAAACACGGAAGGCTTCTCTGAGTTATCTTTCCTACAATTACCAAGCACCAAGAAGAACAAACATAGTATCAGACCAGAGCCCAAGTCTCAAAACCCTGCAACAGAACATTTCCAGCTTGCACAAACCCTTCCTTGCATAGAGCCTTGACAACAGTCCTGTAGTCAATACCACCAAGAACAAACCCCTCATTCACCATTCTCCTATGAAGCCAAAATGCAACCGAGCCCATATTCGACTTAGCCAAACCTCAATGGGTGCTATAACAAGGGTAACTAAGTCATTATCTCTGTCATCTCATCAAGCATCCATGAGCTACGATTCCATTTTCACTTTCGTCACTCCTTAATCAACAAAACCACAGCCTTCTGTACAGCAAAAGATTACAAGAAACCAAAACATTCAACAACTGGATTCTCCCATCAAATCATAACAATGCATGAATTGTCTGCAAACCCCTTGAAAAAATCTAACCCCAAGTTCAACATTGTTACTGTGAAGCTAATGATCTTACCAGCAAGATGTAGGCTCATAATAAAAACCTGAAGTGACTTGAGAGTCTTATCATATTTCCCAATTAGGTTTGTTAGTGAACTTGAAATGTGAAAAGCGGTGCCTTCCATGAGATTTGATCGGATGAAGATTGAAGGAATGGAGAGAAACTTATGGATAAATCAGAAATGCATAGGAATGTCCATCTGCGATCCTGACAATCTTGGTCCCGCGGAGCAGCTTGTGCAGAGAAACAGCGGACAGTTTCCCTTACTGTGATGCGTAGAGTCAGGAGTGATAAAAGCTACATGCCTGAAAAGTGAAAATGGGCTGACTACTTCACCATTCCTTCCCCGCCATACGAGAGAGAGAGAGAGAGGCTATTTAAACATAACAAATTAAAATAATAATAAATAATAATTTTATAAATTTTATATTTTATAAAATAAGAGTTTTAACTTCTTATAATTTATTCTTATGTTTTTAAATTATTATTTTAAGTATTATTTTAAAATAATTTAATAATTTTCAAAATATTATTTTAAGTATATATATATTTATATTTTATTTTAAATTATTTTAATGCCCAATATTATTTTATTTTATTAAAAATAATTATTAAATAAGCTATTATTTTTATGTATTTATTTATATTTTTAATAAAAGTAACATTTTTAATAATTAAAATATTATATAGTCGTAAAAAATTTAAAATAAAATTGGTCAAGAAATTTGTCAGCAAGGCCTAAAGAAATGCAGGCACATTCGATGCATAAATGTGCTAGTTAAGATTCAGTAAGTAATTTTACAACTGAAATCCTCCAAAAAAAGACAGGCAAAGTGAGTAGATCCATCAAATCAGGCCATCATTTTCTATAAAACGAATCAATTCTTAGGGTGTGTTTGGATCATGAGAATTGAAAGGTGGAATGAAAATGACATTCTGCCTTTCAGGTATTCCTGTGTTTGGATGGGGGAATTTAAGTAAAAATGAATGGAATGAAAACTATTCATTTGAAAATTTAATTCTACTTCTAAGTAGGATTCGGATTCATCATATAGTATTCTAATTCACCATTTCCTTAAAATTACTATTTACCTTTAACCTTTTATTGATCAGATATACAATTTCAATAAGTAATTTTGAAGCATTTTATAAAAGCTATATGATTGAAAATCAAAATATTGTTTTGGATGTGTTTTGAATTTTTTTATTCGTTTTTGTGAAAGTCGTTAACATTTTTTTTATCATTAAATTTATAGTCTTGATAAAATATTTTTATAAAAATGTTATATAAAAACTAAAAAGATGCTTAGTAATAGTTCTAAAAACCAATTTTGAAAATACTTATGAAAATTATTTATATTTTAAAAATAATTTAATATATAATATTTTATTTATCATATAACTATTTTTAAATATTTAAGTGAAAATAATGATAATTAAAATGTTTTTATCTAACAATAAATGACCGTTAATTAAAAAACAATAAATGATGTTTTAAAAAAAGTTCATAGATTATAATGGATAGAGCAGCACTAATTCGCATGAAACTAGGAATTGGTGTTGTTTTTATTTATCTTGAATAGAATTTTTATCTTAATATTAGATAATCTTATGCGTTAAGTATTAGAGTTCATTTGTTTTTAGCATTTGTGTAGTGAATAGGGATGACAACGTGATGGATTATTTCGGGTTCCCGTCCCGTCTTGCTCTTAATGGAACATGTTTTGTTTAATTGTAATCGGGTTTTTAGTGGGTTTGAGTTTGTTTTACCAAAATAAAGAGACGGGTTCGGGGCGGTTTAGGTATTATTCTTTCATGTAGATTATAATTTAAAAATAATTTTTTATTATTTTATTTTTATAATTTAATATAAATAATAATAATAATTAGAATATTTTAATAAATAATTTATAAAAATTCATAACATTTTATTTTTATAAAATATATTAATTTTAATATAATAAAATTAAAAGCAAATATAAAAAAATTAAAATAAAAAATAAAAGCAAAAAAATGTAAGCATGTGAGTTTGAGGGAATTTTAAATCTCATATAAAGATTTAATTTTTAAATAAAATGAGATTTGTAGATTGAAAAAATAAGCGAGTAAATTCGAATGAAATGTAACGTCGGCCTCTGTTATCAAATGCAACGATGATTGAATTTTTAACATTTTGGTGAAAAATGAAACACTACGAATAGAAAAGCAGGAATAATTCGGCACATCAAGGAAGCTTTTTAAAAAAATTCGATAATAAATACGTGAAAATTTTAGAAAACAAACGAACTATCTTGAAAGTTATTTAACTTCGATGTGGGAAGTCGAAAAACGAATAGCGCAAGCGTATGCGATAACTGAATAAAGCGGAACACAACGCAGGCATAAAACATATCTTGGTAGAAAAATGATTTTATAAAGATCGAAAACGCTAAACGTCATAAAACCAATTCTTGTTGTTTGGGTTGGAAAAGCTAAGTTACATAAAACCACACAAAAGAAGTGCTATCGATAGCAACGTTCGACAAATAAATAAAAAATATACACATGAATCCTGCATATGGTTATTTCAACTGCCTGATTTAGTTGAATAGAAATAAGGGGCATTGTGGGTGCATAATGAAATTAAAACACACTTGTAATTGTGATTAGAATCAATGATTTAATAATGTAAAATTAATAAGATTTAATATTATGGAAATAAATAGGCTATAATGACCTTATAAAAGCTGTCTCACGTGATTATAAAAATTAGTATACAAAAATTTATTTTACTTGAACAATTTTTGAGATTTAGGTAAAAGTTAAAAGGTGTGAGGCTGTTGGCCAATACAAAACTTTTATTTGTCTGAATCTATTTTAATTTCATTTTATTTTCCTTAATAATTCACATTTATATCTACAATTTATTAAATATATCATTTAAATACATTATAAATTTTATTTAAAAATATAAATATAAATAAATATTAATTAAAAATAAAAATAAAATAAATATTTAATTAATAATTTAGTAGTTAGAAAATTATTTTTATTACAAATATTAAATAATTTTTAAAATTTTATACTTCTTATAAAAAATAATGAAAAATAAATAATTTTTTTATATTGATTTTGTGTTTAGTTCTTAGGAAAATGCACAGAAACACTTCTCAATGATCGTATTCTTTGAGGGTAAAATGGATTTTCCATCCTTGAACATCTCAGGTAGTGGAGGCCAATTTAAATAGATCTTCAAATTGAAAAGAAATTTAGCTCGAAATCCGATTGGAGCGATAATGAAATGAAAGTATTGGCACAGTGAGATAGTTTACTGTGATATTTTGCCCAAATGTGCTAGAAACTATTCGGCTGCTTGATAAGTGTTTGAAGGATGGAAAATTATTTGCGCCAGCCAAACAAAATTTATAGTTTATGGAGTAGTATAAATGAATGAATGATGCATGATGTAATTATTAAGGAAGAAGAGTAAAGAGTGGAATATATTTAGAATAGATAAAAATTTGAATCTTTCCATTGCTTTGGAGATCTTTAAGCTAAAACTTGCATTCAAATCTCGAAAGAAATGATTTTGGGAGAAGTAAAATATAAACTTTTAGATCTTTAATTTTAGATGATTTCTTTGGAAACTATTTCATTAAAATTCTTTGGTGAAGCAGTTAAAGCGTTATTTGCCCCGATATTGGCGTATTTCTGGCCGATAACTATGAAGGATTCTTTCATTTCTTTTGGAGAAAGGTTTTTTTTTCAGTGGCGTCATAATTTTGCTTTTCTTTCTCTGCTATGCTGGAATCTTTGCAATGTTAATGGCTTGAATCTATATAAGCTCAAAAGAGTGGAGGTATGAAAAATCTCTTTTGAAAAGTTTATTTGTAAAAAAAAATTATTTTATTTTCAATTTAGACTCCAACCGTTTTATTTTCAATTTTTTTAAAAAATGATGTTTTAGATGATATCTATAAGTTAAAACTATATTTCTACTATTGGTTTTTTAAATCTCTTTCAAAGACATTCTTATAAAAACATATATTAGTTACTATTTTTGAAAAATAGTATAAAAATAATTTTTAGTAACATTTTTTTTAAATTATTATATAATGTTTTACAATACAAATTTTTATATAATATTTTATTTTTAATAATTGTACATGTTTTTATAATTATTTTTAAAGTAGTTAATTTTCTAGTTATGAAAATATATATATCGTTTTTTTAAAAAAGAATAGTTATCATAATAATTTCAGTTATTTTAATAAAATAAAATAATGCTCATATGAAAATAATTTATTATATAGTCACGTTTAGCAATATAAAAGCAAATTATAAGTATTTTAAACAAAATTTATTTTATAAAATATTTAGAAAATTGTAATATTAATTTTAATGTTTTACTATTTTGGCCCATATTGACTCATTTGACCCCATGATCCACATAGATTCGGGTAGACTAGCGAACATTGACTTAAAATAAAATGCGGGCCTAATGACGGACACATAGCCAGCAGTCAAAATGGATCGGCCTAAAATGGAGTCAAGCGAGCGGTTTTGCCTCTACTATGTTATTACAAGATTTAAATCCTGATTTTTCATATCCTGGCTAAATTGGCAATTTGAACCCGGCCGTTGGACTATTCTTGACCAATAGCAAAATTAAGTCGGGCTAGACTTTGGTGTTGGCCGAAAAAGCTAGGCTAAATTTGGTTTAGCCCAGGTCACTATTTGGGCCTAACAATATCGGATCGGGTTGACCCGTTTTTTTTTGGGCTGGCCTAGTTTGACAAATTAAATAGAAAACCCCTTTTTTACTTAATTACTTATCCGTTATCCACTTATCCTTCACTTGCCATACCCTTTTGAAAATCTAGGGAAACCTTTGGAAGTCTTAAGGAAAACCAGAATCTCTCTCTTCTTGGATTAAGCTATTTGGAGGAGTTGTTACAGAATTTCTGAAATGTCACGTTACTTCTAGGGTGTTTATTTACTTAAGAGAACGTTTGGGCGCAGATGGCTCCTAAGTTCTTAAATCTTAATTAGGATGAGCTTTTTATGATAAATAAAAGAAAATTCATTAGAAATAAAGGAATACCAATACGGACGCACCAAAGTACACAGTAAGTATAGAAATAGCCCCTAACTAGCACACGTGAAAAGAATCCGACCTTAAGCAGAACCAACTACTCAGTAAAATCAAAAAGAAAGACAAAAGAATTGATCTTTTATGTATTGCTTACCCATAATTACAAATTCCTAAGTAAGAACATTTTTCAAGAAACAGAGCGGGAATCGCCTAATTATCAAACATCTTGAGACTTAACTCCTTCCAGAACCTTTGAGAATTAAAAACACTAGGAGCTGCTCTTCAAATAAGTTGCACCTTTTCATTTCACTGTGCTCTGTGGCTCTTCACTACTCATGCTGGAAGGAGTCTCTCTGTCTATGAGGAATAATTTTTCTCAATCAAATTATTGCCACAGAACAGGATTTTATCAAATGTATGCTCTTTAGTTTGATATGATTTTGGTTTGGTTTGGAGTAACTATCCTACCCTTATTTCCCAGGCTCTGTATTTTAGTGGGCAGCCATAGACATGTTCAAATGGGAAGATCTAGTTAGTTCAACAAAGGACCTACTTGGTTTCCTCCAAGTTTAGGCTTTGTTGATGATGCACCAAAGACCATACACTAGTTTGAAAACTGCATGTAGTGTCCATCTCTCTTTTGTACCTTATCACATAATGTTCACAGTGCTTTTATGTGAGTGCATTGGAGCCTAGTTTCAAATCTAATTCTTGGGCTCAATTAGAGTAGAACAAGTATCTTGATTTATTATATGCAAATGCAGTTGCATATTATAAAAAAATTTTAAAATACTATGAGAAAAAATTATTCTCTGAAATGATTAAAAATGCAGAATGCACATTTTTTTTTCACATAAGACTTGACTGGCCCGTTAGCCCGATATAGGGCCGAGAATTTGGAGCTTGACGAAAATGGTGGCGGGTTTAAGTGGCTGGTAGTCAGAGGCTGATTATATCCTTGGCCCAATGTAGAACAAGTGCCGTAGATAAACCCGCTCGAGATTGCGGCTCTATCATGGCCACCTATTTATCACAGGCCTCAAAGGGCACTACTTTGAGAAGTTGGAAGAGTTGAACATCAATTCAGATTTTTATAAAACTGAATCAATTCTTAATATATAAATATTCAAATTTTAGCTCATGATTTCATAGATTTTTGGCGATTTATGAGTTCAAGCTCCATACTTTTTCCTCCTTTGCCCTTCCAAATTATTTGTTCGATTTGAATTTACATGGAAAATGCAAGAAAGAAAATAAAGACCAAAAGGAAAATAAAAGAAATGAAATTTTACAAATTATTTTGTTTATCACTTCAAACTTTACTTTACAATACAAAAACTTTGGTGACTCGATTGAATTACAAAGACTTTAGAGTTTACCTAATGGTTATCGTTCAATCCTAAAGGTCTATACCATTAGATGAGGTGTGTGTAAATTGTTCCAAACGCAAAGATATAAAGAGAATACAATCTTTAACTAAATTGATAAAAACTTATCTGAAGGAATGAATAAAGGCACATACATCTAATCCTCATAATGTAAATAATAAAGTGTCCATGCTCTAGCTCGATCGATAGATTTTCAAAGTTTAAAAATGTAGGACATTCGAGGAGAGGGATCAAAGTTGATCTAAGTACTATTTACTGCAGAAATAACAAAGTGCTTAATTATTAAAAAAAAAAAAAAAAAGCAAATAAGAGTTGATATATATATATAATCACATGCTTAAAGCTCCACAGCCAATCTTCCCAGTTGCATGCCATCGATGCTCTTAGCCCATGCATCTTGAGCCTCAATCAAACGATATTTGGAATCGATCACCGTCTTAATCTTCCTTCAGCCACCAACCCAACAAGACACCACTCTCTCCTTCTTGATCGAAGCAAACATCAGCACCATCTTCTTCTTCGAGAAAGTCAGTTTCGTCAGAGCAAGGAATTCATCTCGCCCAGACGTTCGAGTCAGATCTATCACCTTCCCGTCTCCGCTCCAAGTTCGGCGGAACCCTCGACCATGGAATCCCCGTCGCGCAGTGGATCACGGCGTCGTATTTCGGCCGGACGGGCTCCGGAGGGCCGCGCCGTCGGGGGTGGTGTAGTCGAGGACCTCGTCGGCGCCTAGGCTTCTGACGAAGTCGACGTTTCGTGTTCCGCAGGTGGCGGTGACGTGGGTGTTTCCGAGCTTGGCGAGTTGGACGGCGTAGTGGCCGACGCCGCCGGAGGCCGCGGTGATTAGGATGGTTTTGAGTGGGCCGGTTCCGTCGAGGTTGACGCCGACGACCTGGGTGAGGGCTTGGAGAGCTGTGAGACCGGCGATGGGTAGTCCGGCGCCTTCGGCTGCTGATACTTCAGCGGCCTCAGGAACTGTTAAAGTTCTCGCCCCAGCCACGGCATACTCTGCTAGATCCACCTCCGTACTATCATCAACACGAGAGAGAGAGAGGAGATCGTTAATTTGTCAGCCCCTTTTTTTTTTTTTGGTATGGTGTTTGGATTAAGAAAAACGTTTTCAAACTTTGAAAACTATTTTTGATTCTTTCTAAAAACAAAGAGAGAACAAAGAAAATAAAATAGAGTTTGGTTTCTAGTTGTGTTTTGTTCTAAAAACCTTAAAAGCATCAAAAGCGTCGAGGAAACCTTGAAAGGCATTAAATTTAGAGAATAAAAACGATTTTGAGAGAGCCTTTAAAAGCGACTACCGAAACGATTTTAAAAAATATAGACAAATAAAAGTTCTAAAATACCATATTATTTGATAAAAATAACCATTTATTTTCAAATATATATATTTAAAAACACGGTTTCGTTCTTAGTTGTATTATTTCTAAAAATCTAAGAAGCAGGGGATCAAATTAAATTTGAAGCAAAAACTATTTTCAACGGTTTTAAAATCTAAGGCCAAGATAAGTAATAAATTTCTAAAATACCCTTATTATTTGATAAAAAAATACCATTTATTTTCAAGATTTATCATAAATACATGAGTCCGATTGAAAAACGCGAAGATAAACTATCTTTACAATTTTTTGAGTTATTTGATGTCTTTTAATCAAATGTTTCATTTGAATCTATTCTACGTAGCCAAATTCTCTAAGTTTTATGGTTCTAAAAATTACTTCAGTCCCAATCTAATATTATGTAACTAATTTTGGAATAGTAGATTAAAAAGGATAAATCCCAAGGTTATTTACAAGAATGACCTCTTACAAAAGTAACCTTAAAAATATGATATTTTAGACAAAAATACCTATATAAATTCTTTACATGATAACTAAATCATTTATGGATATTTTGTCCACGTCCTTACATTATAATTAAATTTCTAAGGGCATTTTTTGTTTAAAATGAATCATTTCCGTTTTAAAGAAAAATGTTAGTTTACAATTAACTTTAGAAATTATCCCTTTTAATATGTTATCCCTTTAAAATTTCCATGTATATTATTTTTTCTAGTTTGCTTAATATTCCCATTTTCTTTAACAGAGATCATAGAAAAGATAATCAGAATTCAAGGGAATAAAGATTTTACTTACAACATGGCTAAGTATGGAAACAACTTTGTCACCCACTTTGAACTCCTTCACTCCTTCTCCAACCTCCACCACCTCTCCCTTACATCAGTAACTGTACAACAAGGAGAATGATAAAGTAGGGACAATTTATAATAGTTTCTTTTAAGTTTTATGCCTCAGGTCCCCTTTCGATGAAAGCTAAGTAGCTTTCGTGTTCGGCTCGTTTTGTTTTTTTTTTTTAACTTTTGAAACATCTTAAATTACAAATAAAAAAACTTAAAATATTTGGGTTTTTCTATTTAAAAAAGTCTGTAAAGCAGGAAAGACATTTCCAACAGCACTCGGGGTCCTCTTTGTTAAAGCTAAATATCTTTGACATTCAACCGTTTGTTTTTTTTAACTCTTTCACGACTTATCTACAGAAATTCTAAATAAAAAAACTTAAAATATTTGACTTTCTATTTAGAAAAAATCTCTTCCAACAAAAACACAGCATTTATGAGGAGGATAATTATCATATTTCATTCTGCTTTAAGATTAAGTCGTTTGTTTTTTAATATTATGTAGGGAGTATTGTTAGCTCTTTTGCTTGTTGGATAAGGGGTGAATGTTCAAGTCTGAAGATGACTTTCTTGAATTTGAGCACTGCTTATTTAGATTTTTTTAGAAATTTCAGTAATAAGTCATGAAAAAATTAAAACACAAACATGCTTTCAGTGATACAAAAAGCTATTTAACTTCCAACAAAAAGTTAAAAAACAAACGTCGCCTAGAAAACAGTGACAATAAATTGAATTACCAGGTATGTGAGGGAGTTTGCGAGGAATAACAGGACGCCATATCCCTTTCGGATTTTCCAATCAAGTGGATTTAAACTGCTGGCACAATTTCAACAGCCTCATCTTACCTGGGCTGGGATTGGAACTTCACCATGCTGTCCTCCATACAAATACAAGCATTAGCTCATTTATAACTTCAGGTTGATATACTAATTATTTTTCGACTTTGGGATCTAGGGTTTACCATTTGTTTTGAAAACCAGTCTCTTGGGATTTAAAAGAGTCACATCTTAAATAGTGCTCGAAGCTTTCAACACACCTCTTTTGAAATTCTCCTACACTGCTCTTTCAAAATTTCGACACTCTCAAGTCAAATCTGTATCAGGAAAAGTTTCTAGCACAAGCAGGACCAGGCTGCAATAGACGTGTTTTAAAACCGTAAAACCTTTTGGGTATTTACATAGTTGGGAGTGAGCTTTTTATATCTCAACAAAGGGATAAGATGCACAAAACAAGCCTTTTGCATGTTACTTGTATGAAATTTGCTTTAAATCCCTTTCTCATTATCCATAACACATAAAAAGAAGTCCATAACATATATAATGAAATAAACCACAAATTAAAAAAAGAAAAAAGAAAAGAAAGAAAAAAAGAAAAGAAAGAAAGAAAGAAAGAAAGTACCTCCAAGCATGCAGCTCCGGTGCCAAAACTACTGTAGTGAACGGCTTGCATGAGTTTGGCGGCCATAAGTGAACTGGAAGAAAGAAAGAAAAAACCAAAGAGACAGTGGAAGAAAGAAGAAGAAGAAGAAGAAGAAGCAATGAGGGTTCTGTCAAGTTATGTGTGGAGGATACGCTGCCACAAGCTTCCATATTTATGGGGGAAGCCTCACACCCCTCCATTCAGAGTATGAACTCAAAAATGAAAGGCTGAGAAAAAGTGAAAAGGACAGGGACTGTTTGAATTTTAGGAAAGGAAATGGAAAGCCAAAGAAGGATTGAGTTTGAATTATTTATTTGAGTCAAAGGGTTGAACTCCTCAAATTTGAAAAAAAAGAAAGAACTCTTTTCTAATTTAAATGTAGCAGACATATTTTTTTATGGGTGATTTGATTAAAACATTATTTGAAAAATTATTTTGAAAAATATAATCCTTTTGTCAATTTATAATCTAATTTTAACAAAAACTCTTGTAATTAATTTTTTTTAATAAAAATCTAAGGCCATATTTGATCATGTACTAATTGAGAAAACTATTTTTTAAAAATAGTTTTGAAAACACAGAAAAATTCAAAAGTCTTTTCTAGTAACAATGGTTTGGAAACATAGAGAAAAAAAATGAGAGTCAATTTTTTGCCAAACAGAGTTTTTAGTGTTATTCCTCGAAACAAAAAATTGTTCTTGAAAATATGAACAAATATCGACCAATCTTCCATTAATTTTTTATCTTACTTTAACAAAAATACTCTCATATTGACCCCTTCTAGTCTTTGCTTTCAATGATCGGTTGAGATTTTTCGATCGCGGGAGGTTTATCGTAATTAACTTTAGGATCTTATAAGATTAGTTAAGGTGCGTGACGAAAGTGACCAGAACATGTGGCGCCCAAAACCGGGGTGTCGGGTTATTGCCGTCGGCCGCCCGAAATCTACGTCTCGTACGAGACATGCATAAATAAAATAACCCACATGGGGCCCATACATCATGCTCGTAAAATAATCATTTATATTATCATAGTTTATTGCTTGTTCTATGAGGTTATACATATTCTAACAATGTTACTAAAATACATTTGTTTCTTCTCCCGAAGTCTACCTCTCTTGAGTCAGTCTCCTAGATGATCTCATGCACGAAGAGTGATCCCAGGCGGGGTGAGCAAAACCAAGTAGACAATTTACTAAGGGTTGCCAACAAATGCATGTCTGTGTAGTATAACCGTCGATTACGTTAAATACAATTATTCTTATTATATGAAATGTACATATCATGCATGAGATGTAACCCCTCGTACTCACGACCAAAGTCCCAATGAAACTCCCTCACACACAGGTCTGAGTGTGAATAAAACCCGATCCCTTGGCCAGTAAGCTGTGGAGACCCTCGATTTTAATTATCAAATTCTTTTACTTTCTTTTGTAGTACAGTTTCAGGGTTACGGCCAGGGCCTTGCCGCAGCCTTTTCAACATTTTTGAGAACCACATGTGGGATTAAGTATGCGGCACGTGAATAACATTTGGAACTTTCACCACTGGGGGGATCACCCAAACTAACCATGCAGCGTATAATTTATCATTTTGATCATTTACACACTCGTGAATCTCTACCTTGGACTTTGTCATTTTTCCCGGATTCCGCGACCCATTCACGTCTTAGGTGAATAAACCTTACTGCGCCCTTGCCCAGGCGGCCTTGATGTGACCGTGCTTATGTAATGCATGATGCATTACATTGCTACTGCATTCACATGCATGAATGGCCTTCTGTGAAACATTCTAATATGAAAATTGTAATTTATACGCCTCATCTACCTGCATGCAAACCATGTTAATACATCAAGAGCATGCATATTATCACATTTTACTGCCATGTCATTGGCAATGATAACACACAGATGGAGTCCTGAACTTGGGGCCAATTCAGCCCGAGTGCTATCACTGGCCCCTTCCATGACATGAGCCATTTGGTTCCAATCCTTTGTCATTGTGAACAACCATGACACCTAGAAACTTTTCGGTTTCTAGTTCAAACCTAACTCCCATGATCATTGGTAGTGTAAGCCGATCATGAAATCCACTCTGCTTTAATTGAAACACTGGAACTAATTTGCGTGGCCTCCGTAAACAACCCCTACCATTATAAAGCTTTTAGGCTAAAAGTAAATAAGTAGGAAAATATCTGCGGCTTTTGGGTTGTCAAAACTCCGCTTTTAGTGTCGCACGTAGATCCCACCGTGTGCACAACTTTAGTCCTCATTTATCAAACCTCGACCGCCGTAGGAAAAATTGATATTTCTCTTCCATCGCTTTCTCCTTTTCGCCTTCCTCTCTGATTTGTTTTACTCTTTGTTAAGCCTTTTCTTTCCTTTCTTTATTTTCTTGCTAGCTTCTCTTTTCGTCTGGCATCTCTTTGCTTTCTCCATCATTTTCTCTTCTCATTTTGGTCATTACTCTCCCGTTTTGGATGGCGTTGACCGTATGGGTCAAAGGAAGCTTCCTTCTCCTTTCCTCCAAGCGAATGTATGGCTATCATAGTCCATCTTTTTAACATTTTCTTTTTATGGCCTTAAATGCGCGTGAACGATGTAGTATGGGATTATTCATTCCACATGGCTAATTGTGAGCCATTCGCTTGATCTTAAGTGTCACGCTCTTGAGGTCTTCATGTGGCATTCCTAACACTGTCGTGTGTCGTCAAACCATTTGCCTAAGCATTAATCCCGACCATGCTCGGAATCCAGCGAAGTCGACGTGGTAGCTAAATTCGAAGGCGATTTCAGCGAAAGTCTGTTTTTGTCATCCAGAAGTGCAAAAACTTGTTTCGGTTTTCGTAGTACTATTTACCACTTTATCCGAAAATCTTGGATTTTAAGGGTTTTTCCGCAGAACACCCATATATATATATATATATATATATATATTAGGTCTCTCCTTAGAGTTTGCTCACCTGATGATTAATTAGTTGAAATTCGTAGGGTCATTTTGTATGTTTATCGATATTAAGCAGGGTTATGAGATTAGTAAAGATCTGTGAGTAGAAAATTGGTCGAAACGCTTGCTAGTTACTATATAAAGAGAAAAACGTAAGGAATATTAAAACACAAATTGAGATTATTTAACCAAATGCAATTTTTGATACAAGGTATTACTTAGATTGAAAAATAATAAAAGGGTTGGATTTGTAAATTGGAATTAATTTGTGCTTGTAAATTGTAATCATTTAGATAGGATAGGGAGTGGTCAAGGAAAGAGGGCTGTGGAGTACTCCAGAAGAGGAAAGTCTTCTTTGTGACTGTGGGGAGAGGATCTTGTGAAGGGTTAGACTTTTCATTTAGGTGGGGCTTTGGCAACATGTGGTGGGAAAACTTTTGGAAGAAGAGAATAAATAAATACATTGGACATGGAACTGGAAATTTCATGGAAGGTGCAAAAGTTTCAAAAAGTTCTAAAGGAAAACCGCCGGGACACCCCAGGGAACTAGAAAAATTTCGAAATATAAGAAATCAAACCTCCTTCCTTCGCTAATAAGATGGATTGATGAATAAGTGATTGATATATGATTGGTTTATATTTAGATATTAATGCAAATAAAAATTAATTAATCATATTAATAATAATTAATAAATCTCAAATTCACAATTAGTAATTAGAATTAATTCTATTTGTAAAGAATATTTTTATAGAATAATTTTTAGGTAATAATATTATTGTAATAATGGAGTTTTTAAGAATAAAAGATTGTTAAGATATCGATATAAATATTACGGATCGTAGGGGAAAAGTTATAAGAATGTATTGTAAATCTTGTCACGGGATGTGTAGAGATGTGAGGAAGAGCAGGATCTCGATGGAGCGAGAGATTTTGCGGAGTTTAAGGTATGAATCTGAATGGGGAAGCATGGGATGTTTTGGGGCCGATTGTAGATTGTTCTTATACGTAATGTTTTTCTATTGTATAGTGGAAGATTTTTCGTCGTGGATAGGTATGTTGGCGAACCATGTTAAAATCTTGTGCGTCTTTGTTTGGGTTATTTTATATATCTTTTGTTCTTGAATTTATATTATCCTTTTTGATAGCACAACAATTGGTATCAATGAATCCCGTAGTTAATTTCCCTATCGAATAGGCGGTGTGCTTTGGATTTTCATATGCGTGTTGCTCCTCAGCATGATGAAGATGAAGTGTTTTAGATAGGCTTAATTTCTGAGGCATATAGTCTTCATACTGGGCATGTGGTAGAGCGCAATAGAAGCAAAGGAAAATCCTAGTGATGTGAAACAGGATACGAGAACAATAAAAATTAAAAGAAAGCGAATAAAATAAACATAATGAAGTTCTTGAGTTTTCAATATCAAATCAAGTCTACCCAAAAAACAATAACATAAGAGTCTTGTTATCGCTGCTTAAAAGCCTATGGAATATGAGCTTTGAGGCTGTCTTGAAAAAGTACGATTAAATAAATAGCCCAATAATAATAAAAATCAATTTATTGAGCTTGAGTTTCTATCTGGTATAGGCTTTAGATATGAAGCACCTCCATGTAATACTAATTATACCTTAGTAGTTTATTACATGTTTAGGGTATAACATGTGAAAAATGTTATAGTGGAATTATCAAGAAGTAAAAGGATAATGGTCAAATCACATTAAGGACTTAAGAGACATAAAGACTAGAAGAGTATATTCAAAGAAGAAATCGCAAATCCAGTGGATTTTCAAATATAATGAAGTGGAAGGACTAATAGAAGTAAAGGGAGAATTTAAATAAAAATGTGTCAGCGAACATGACCTTAAGCCAAATTTGGGATAAGACCAAACATGGTCTTAGAGATGGGATCATTTATCATTTGGGACTCACGACATTTCTGATTGGAGGAGGAGGCCAACGTTGGGTTGATTTTCTCCATTTGTTCCAAAGTTGCTTTGATTCAAGTAAGAAGGCGAGGAAGCTGAGAGGAGATTACAAGAAGATCGAGGTTAGAATTAACCTAACTCCTCTTTGTCTATGTTTTAGGTTGAAAAGCCTAACTCTTCAATACGTGTATTTTGAGTTGGTTTAAGTCATTTTGTGGATTGGTTTTTGAGTTAGTGTTGTTTTTGGTTGAAGATTTAATTGAAAATGGGCCAAAATGTAATTGTTTCCAGTTTCTGTAGCCTTTACCACACCTAAGGCGGAGGTCCCTGGCGGAGGTGTCCCTACACCTAGAGTGGACAGAGACCTTCGAGGAGAAGTTTTACGCTATGCTGGCGAAATTTCACGGTTCAGTTTTGTTATTTCTTCGATTAATTCTATAATCCCTTACTTTTTTGTTTGGACTTTCAATGGAAGATAATTAGGCATAAAATTTGATTAATGAGGATCCTAATAAGTGAATGAAAGGGTTCGTACAAGTATAATCGTTATATGAAAAATGCTCTGTACCTTGCCACCTCAGCAATCCTGTCGTTGGGCGAACTTTGTTTCTTGCCCCTTATTTGCTAATGTGTTTAAGAATAATATAACAAGCTCGATAGCCTGCCTCCTGGTGGCATACATCGGAGATCGGATAGTGAATGAATAGGCATGTCTGTTCAGTGTGACGACACTTTCCACATTGTCTTCTGACTTACCTACGTGCATTAACGACTATTCCGTCTGTTCGATCTTGACGACACTCTTGCATTGTGCTACGACACCTCTGTTATGTAGGCATGCACGTCTTTGTTCGATATTATGCGCATCTTTCGGGCACCTGTCTTTACGTCCTTACGCCGATCTATTGTTATTGGTTTATCTGATGACTTGTTATATGATAAGAATTTGAATGATGAATAATAAGAAAGCATTAGAAATCAGTTATGTTATGTAATGTACCTACGGGTATCTTCTGTACAAGATCTCTGTTTTGAACTTCTACGGGGAGATATGAAAACTCTGTTATAGATTTATGTTATACGTAAACTTTGATAAATCCAATTTGTTATATGTAAGTGGACCACCCCAAGTTGTCATATATGTATCTGACTCACTAAACTATCAGCCCCACGGTTTAATCCATGTATGTACTAAAAGGATATCAGGGGCACTCCATACAATAGGGCCAACCACCAATGATAGGAGTCCACTTGATGTAGGTTTTTTTTTTTTTTTTTTTGGTTTTGAATATAAATGTAAAGTTTTTGTAATAGTGGAGTTTGTGTAAGTATAAGTAAATGAGACTCAGGAATGTATGTATATGAACAGTTAAACACCACTATGGTGGTCGTATTACAAGTTTTATTTCATTATGAAGTATATATGAAATGAACTGCCAATCGCGGCAGGGTTAAAGAGTCTGGAGTGCAAATGCGCCCTCTCTTCGCCCAAGCGAGGTAGGGCGTGACACTCCATGGCCCATAATTCCCTGCAGGTTGAAAGAACGACTCCGAAGAGTAGAAGGAAGGTAACAATCCAACAATGAATGATCAGGCTAGCGAAGATCATCCTCGATTTGACCATCAATTTGACGATGAAAAGCAAATGAAAATTTGAAATAGTCTTAAACAATTTCCAAAGTGTTTTCCAAAATAGGCGACAAATTTAGCATCACTATGAGATACAATGATTAGGAAGGCGAGCCATCTGATTAACAACTTCTCTAAAAAATAATTTAGCAACATATGTGAGGCATCATTAGTTTTGTTGAATAAAATGTACCGTCTTAGAAAACTTGTCACTTGACAACCAAAATAGAATCATGTCCTCTAAGGTATGCTAACAAATCTATCTCGAAAGTCCTTCTACTTACTATTCAACTCCTCCCCTCTCTTTAGGATTTGATACATAATGTGGAAGGTTAGATAGTAGAGAACTTGGAACTAAATCTATAGCATGTTGGATGTCTCATAAAGGTGGCCATTCACTAGAGCAACTCATTAGAGGCCTTAAATCAACAAAATAAATCCTAGCAAATTCTTCACTTCGGAACATCGAACAAAAAAGAATCGGATGGAACTCCTTTTGCTAATAATGCTAAGCACATCTTGGTGCCAATTCCTCCCTCTCAAACTTCTTACATTTTTAAAATATGCAAAATTTCGTTCGGGGAAGTTTAGAGATGTCCCGTTTACCAATGCAACCTTTAGGATTAGCCGGTCTGCATTAAGATCATAAGCGAGGGTGACCTAAAGAACATAGGCAACATCCATGGGTAGCACATCACGATAGATTTCATCATATAATCCCCCATTTGAATAGAGACTAGACACCTTTGAGCGACAAGCAAAGTTTGGTCATTTACCCATGCTACTGTAAAAGGATTTGGATGTGGTTCCACTTTCAGGTTTGACAATTTAACATCCTTAGAAACCACATTCATTGAACTACCCCCATCAATCACTAACTCATTTTCTTATCTCCACTCTATATGGTGTGTAGAAAAGTACAAAATGCAGCTTCCGGTTATCATTATCTACGATTGTGGATAGCACATCTAACCACACCAACACACGCAATCATCACAAATCTTCATAAAAGATCATCTTCATCACCAGAATAATCTAAGAGGATCAACAATTAGTTTCTTCCTCATCCTCTAAAGTACTCACATTCCAACATATAATGCTAATGCACGTTAGGGACAACGAGATACAATATGACCCTTGTGATGACACTTATAATAGACAATTGATGAATTACTAGCCTTAGGCTCAATAGGAGAAGAAACAGGAAGAGAGTTACGCAAACTAAGACTCTTGGCTCCCCAATGTTATTAGGCTGAAATATTACTATTTGATAATGGACTGACCTGTGTGTCTACTTGAACGGAGGGTCTATTGAACTTCCGACTTCTAAGGCTTTTGATATGTATCATCTATAGTGTGTAGAGCATTTAATTTAACCATCTTTTGAATGTCGAACACGAGACCATTAATAGCAGTGCAAACATCAAATTGATCATCGTATGGAACTCACTACACTTAAGCCTAGCTTCCTCAAATTTAGTAGAATATTTGCTTCTCTAAGTCATTTGTTTAGATTAATCATGTTGAAACGGTGCTCTTATATGATGGAGGAATGTATTTTCCTTCCAACTTTGCTTTCATAACAACCCATTGGGTGTTGGGTGGTTCACCCAGATGAATCATGTCTTGCAACACATTTTGCTAATACATCTTAGCTGAATTGGTTAATTTCATTTTAGCAAACTGAATCAGCTCGCTATCAATCATTTCATACTAATCAAAATATTCCTCAATAGCAACTAACCAATCAGAGAAAGCATTAGGATCCATTCTACCATCAAATTTAGGAGCACTAACCTTGACTTGTTTTTTGTGATGTCCCTTTAAGATTGTCTAACTTGTCTATCATGATCTCTACCCCACTACCATTAACCTCAAGCCATTGTGGACGCCTCTACCTCAACGCCATGGCAAGTGAGGGGACGCCACACAGAGCCGAGACCGTAAACCCCGTCTTTAGCCAAAGAATTGAGAACAACTCAAGCAAAGTCAAAATGACATAATCATACTTCAAAAGTTTAAATTATAAAAATTCAAGACTACAAATATATATAACTAAGTAAAACTACCAACATCGTGGTGTTTAAAAAGTCCCATATGCTTAAGTCTAAAAAATTACTTATCACTGTATGTTTCACTTATAAAAAAAAAGAAGATATTACATAACCACTTCTTATTATAAAAAGAATAGGTCCTACGAACGGGGGACTCCTAAGGCTATGTCGCCTCGATAACGGTGGTCCCCTGTCAACTTCTTAGCACCTACATGATTAAACACTCATGCTAAGCTTATAACTTAGTGAGAAAAATACATAAAATCAAAAACCACTAATAACTATTCTCAACACAAGAACAAGCATGCAATATTATTTCTGTAATTACATTTAACCTTTTTCATGCTTAACAAGTTCATATTTAAACAGTTCATATATATATATACACACACACATGTACGATCCTTTATGTCATCATATTCATCTATCCCGTAGGAGTACTTATCATACAATTCGGAACATAAGGCACCTGAGGGTACACTACAGTACGATACAGAAGTATGCTGATGCATCATAAATTCTTATTTTCATAAGCATAGTAGTCTTTATTCATGTACTTTTCATATAAATGTTTGCCTGCATAGACAATAAGAATGAATAATAGGTACACAAGAAGAGGGTACTGCAGGTACACAAAGTACAAGATGCGATAGGAGTGCCAAGCACCGAACGTATATGTTTGGCAGGCACTCAATCGAGTGTTGAAGCACTAAATAGGAGTGTAGTAGCACTAATCAAGAGTGCCGAAGCACTAAACAGGAGTGTCATAGCACTAGTCCATATTTATTCAAGATCCGATCTTAAGCAGGCATACAATTATATGTGATTCATTTTGGCGCAGGTCTAACCTCATTCATATATATTTCCAAGTCAATTCTTATGACCATAATTTCTTTTATGCATATCAACATGTTCAGTTTTTCATATTACTATCATGCATTAACAATGTATTTTGCCAAAATGCCAAATTATTTCTTCATGCATATCAACATGTTCATAACTATCATGCATTAACAATACATTTTTGCCAAAGAGGTCAAATTATGGAAAAATGTTCTCCCACCTAGAAACAGATTTTCCATCTTCACTTGCACAATTTTCTGGGCACAACAAGTCATATTTACCTAAACTTTCATGAAAGTTGTAATTCTATGAGTCTATTTTTATTAGAAATTGAATCATTCAATTTGGAGGTCGAGACCAAGTTATGGCCAAGACAAGAAAATGGGGTTATGGGGAAATTTTGACAAGATTTCTATAATTTATCATATCCATTTACACAAAATGGTCCTTAGCAAAGGACACTCCCAAATAATAATTTGCACACACTTTCTTCCAGAGCCGTTTTCCCAAAAGTTTAGATTATTACGTAAATTTGAATCACTACACTTGGATCAACGTATCCTAAGATATGATCAAACACTAAGGCTGGTTTGGTTGAACCTAACTCGACAAAACCGTAGCCCACTTAGATGAATTTCCGGTACAATGGGGTTCAAATATGAATAGATTCTCTTCATGGAAGTTATTCTACAAGAAGTCTAGTTTACCTAGAAATTAGAATAACTCATCTGATGAGTAAAACTCAACTTACGACCCAAAACTTAGAAATACCCAATTTAAGGGGCAGAACAAAACACCTGACTTCAACCCCAATTTCAGAGGTCTTACAGTCACCTTTTGGTTTGGGTTCTTTTAGATAATTCAAGATACAGGTCTCATGTCTCATTCCAACTCAGAATTGGGGTCAATTTGAGGTCTAATGGCCAAACAAAGAACAAGAGCCTGGAAGAAAAAAAAAAACAAGACTCCTAAATCCACATACAAACCTTAACTCATTTTTCACACCAAACCCCTCCATTGAGAATCCAAAACAAAATCACAACACCAATAAACACAAAAATAGAAGAAGGAAATCCCAAACCTTAACCAAACTTCAAACCCTAAATCAAAATATACCCATAGATGGAGGAAGTTAGGGTTTTCCTAACCTTGATTCTACTTCTTCTCTTTTTCTCTCTTTAGCAAGTAGAACCCAAGACAAAGAAGAAGAGCAACCCACAATTTCTGGTTCTTCTCCCACCGTAAGCCCTAGCTCTCATTTGCTAAAATGAGAAAAATACCTTTCTTCTTACTTGTACAAAGATAGCCAAGAACTAGAGTAAAATCACCAAGGACGACTTCCTCTTCTCTTCAAACCCGTAAACCCTAGTTTCTCCAAAGCCAAAATGAAGAACTCCCCTCAATCAATAGACAAATTTGGTATTGTCCCTCTTTTCCTTACAAGGCCATGTTTACCAAAGCATTTAACTTGTCTTCTAGATTTTTTCTTAGAGAGAGACATGTCTCTCTCTTATTTGTTCACTTCTCTTTTATTATTTGGTCCTTCAAGACTCAACAAATCACTTACTACCTCTAACATTCACCATCACTCTTCTAAAAGAATCCCATCTAAGTCCTCACTTAGCCAATTACCATATTATCCTTTTTTTTCTTTAATAATTCCAATTATGCCCCTTTTCACACTTAACCCGGAAATTTCCGAAAAACACAATTTGACTTCCAATATACTTTAAACATGCCATAAAATTATTAAGGTATAATTTGGGGTGTTACAAGTATCGCTAAGGAGCGACAACTTCTCTCACTTGATTTGGTGGGTAATTTTGCCTTGGTGGTTGGTAATCTAATGGGAAGTTAACATTCACAAGTCAAAACCGATCACCTAGGTTGAACTGAAGGTCTCCTATTGCAGGTAACCTCGTGTGAGGTTGAGCAATTGAATGACTACCCAAGTTCATTTTACCCAGATTGTCATACAAACCTTTTGTGAGTTCATCAGATTGAGGTGAACCTCCAGAATGACTTGAACCCCAAATGTGTTTTCTAACAGTTTCATCAACATATTCACCTATCTCATGTTTACCCAAATGTTGTAAAAGCAAATCCATTTTTTGATTTATTGCATGAGTTTTTTGTTTGAGGGTAGATTGACATTGAGTCAATTAACAGCACATTGAATTTAAATTACTTACTGATGTAGTGACTGAATCAAATTGTGCTTTATTTTCATCATGATGATGGGTAATACAAACTAGACTATCATTTAGATCTTGATATAAATCTTGTAGTCTTAAGTCAAAATTATTAAGTCTCTCAGTTGAATATCTTGTGTTAGGTGAAGAAGAAGATTCAATAGTATCACTTTTGGTGGTTGTCATGCTGAGATAGAATCTAAAATTTCACTGAGTAAGGAAATTTATAAACTATATGCTAATGCAACAAACACAAATCTAAAAAATGTAATGCAATCATATATCATAAATTGTACAAGTCACGAAAGTATAACTATAAAAAAAAGTATTTTTTTAATATTTCTTTATGCTTTTATCAAATAAACTGAACCTAAACAATCAAACAAAATATACTAAATATCTTGAATATTAATCAATTTTCAAAGTAAAAGAAAATGTACCTCGCCAAGGAACCTTTAGGATGTCTACGATTCCTTAGGGTGGTTGCAAGGGAATAAAATAAAGTGTACAATTCTTTAATGAGGACAAATTGATTGTATTCCCGAAACAGTGATCAAATGAGAAATCCTCACAACTTTGAAGAACCAAAACAACTATTTAGCAAATCGATACAATTTTGAAAAACCACAGATCGGGTTCCACAAGAAGATCACTAATAGCAAATATAAGACCAACATCAACCCAAATGAAGGAACTAACAACAAAGATTCGTTTGACGACAAAGCAATACCAATATTTATTGGATTTCTATCATTACAAGATTAAAATGAATGACACAAAGAAGCTTAATAAATACCAACTAATCCAAACAAACCCAACGATGATGCGTGTAGCGATCAAAGTTAAGCTTTGATACCAAATTGATGTATCTCGGTTACAAAGAATAATAAAGTGAAAAAGAAAGAGAATACAATAAACAGAACGAAATTATAGAGTTTTCAATATCAAATCAAGTCTACCCTAAAAATAATAGCATGAGATGCTATTTATAAGCATCAACAGAAAGCCCTAACATATATGTAGTTGGGCTTGGGCCAAAAAGTACGATTAAATAAATAATTAATAATAATAAAATCATTATTGACTTGGGTTTCTATCTTCGCTCAGGCCTAGGATATGGGCCTACCCAAGCCCCATTACCAGATGCAGAGTGGGGGATGAATGATCGCTTGAAAGGATGTTCGCGATACTTGTTCGAAGGGAGGATTGTTAGAGCTTCAAATTGAAGATCTCTAAAAGAACAAAATATTTTCAAGCACACAAGATGAAGACAACAAGGAATTTCAATTCAAGGTGGAGTCAATGATGGAATTTGATCCAAGGCAGATTGTTGAATATGTCTCCAAATTCTAATTAGTATTTATTTCTATTTGTAAAGAATACTTTATAGGATAATTCTTAGGTTATTATATTATTGTAATATTAGGTTTCTTCTAGACAAGGAAAGTTGTTAGGAATTTCGATATAAATATTTTGGATTATGAGGGGAAAAAGTTATGAGAGAGATGAGCTTGTAAAAGCTATACGGGGTGTGTAGAGATGTGAGAAAGAACAAGGATACCTGGTGGAGAGAGGAATTTTGTGGTTCAAGGTATGGATACAAGGAATGAGGAAACATGAAATGTTTTGGGAGCCCAATTTTATGTTGTCTTATCTCTCAGACATTATTTATCAGATAGTGGAAAGATTCTCTCTCATCCGTGGGATGTAAGTTTTATCGCCAAACTATGTTAAACATCGTGCATCTTTGCATGGATTATTTTTATATATATTTTTGTTGTTGAATTTATATTATCTATATTAAAGCTTTCGATGACACAACAATATGCCTAACTCAATTGACGGAGTCTTCAAAGTTTAAAAAGGCATATATCCAGGAAGAGTGGATTGGCTTGAATTTTTGGAGGGCTAGGCTGACAAATTAATGACCCGACAAAACCCCTACTTATCGTCTGCCTAATAGAAGCCCTCACCATTCAGCACCAGTCGGGCTAGTCTGACATTGGCTGTGAATTTTATTTTATTTTTAATATTTTAAATTATTAATATAAGTTGGTCGTGTTTAGTGATCGGAAAAGGTCTTCCATGGCGAATCCTCAACCAACGAGATTCGCCATCCCGCCAATGCCTTGTTCTAGGCTTCCTGGCGATGAATCCTCATCACGAGATTCGCCATCCCGCCGGCCTCTGCTCTGGGAGCTTCCACGGCGAATCTCAGTCAAATGGTAGATTCGCCATCTAGCCGAAGCCTGGTTCTAGGGCTTCCACATGGACCCTCAACTACCGAGATTCACCATCCCGTGACGCTTGGTTCTAGGGCTTCCATGGAGAATCCTTAACCAACGAGATTTTCCATCCTCCGCTTGATGCCCGGTTCTAGGTTTGCAAAGTCCCTCCCAATGACGGCTAACCGGGAGTGACTTCGATGAGGAGTCCATCAAGGTAGGGATAAGGTCACTCATTGCCCATATTACCAAATCCTTGAAAACGAGGTTCTTGTTTTTTCTTTTCTTGATCATATTAATTCGTTAATGGTGTGAAATCTAGATTCTTATTGTGTTGGATTTTTGGTAATTGGTGGTTTTTTTTGGGTGCGTTAGAGCAGCTCCAATCGGAGCATCAAATGAGTCATCAAATTGGTTAACTGTCAATTTGATGCCTTAATATACTTTCTAAGGTCTCCAATGCAAACATCAAATTAAGGCATCAATTTGATGACTCAAGCTTCTAGATGCAAATATAACTCGAGGAGGAGAGAGAAAAACCAAAGATCAATTTTGTGTGGCGGGGTCACCAACCCGCTCTTCAACGGCTAACTTAAATGGGCTAATTTTAGAAAGTTTAAAATTTGATGATTATTTTGATTACTTGGATTGGAATGCATCATTTTATTAAAATGAGACATCAAATGGAGAAATTTGATACCTATGTTGATGTTTTCCATCGAGTCGCTTTTAGTGATAATTTTCAACTTCATTGCAGTAGTCGACACTCAAATTGGCCTTGCAGGGTTTTAACTACAAAATTAATTAGAAGGTGATCAAGATAAAAAAAGAATTGTGGAGTGCTACTTTTCTCCGATTATAATCTCAAAAATAGTGAATGGCAGAAGTAAAGAAAATGAAAGAAAGGGGAGAAGAGGAAGAAAGGGGAAAGGAGGAAGAAAGGGGAAAGAAGACTGATAGGGTTTGGCAAAATGGGCTCGTAGGCCTACTCGCCAGACCCAACGAAGAGGTGCGCCCATTGAAGCGCTCAGGCCTTAGACGCCAGCCTGCATTAAGGGTTTGACCACAGACGGCCCGAAGGTCAAGCATGATGATCGAGAAAGCCCATTCTATAAACTCAAACTAGATCCCATCGATAAGGAAATAGAATAACTCCTATAACGTATTAATTCCGCAAATCAAACTAAATCCCATCATATGGGAAATAGGAATAATCTCCTCGGAGTAACGTATTATCCTGCAAATCCAACTAGATCCCATCAAGGAAAATAAAATAATTAATGAGATAACATCATCCTACGATCAAGCCAAGATCCCACCAATAAGAAGAAGATAATTTTAAATAAAGTGCTCACAATCAAATCCGATACGTATAGCAAGAAATATCCCGTCCAATAAAGAATCCTAATCACCATCCAACTCGAAAATATATACTATAAATACCGGAAACACCCTATCTACGTAGCGCATGCAACACATTCGCCCTACAGCTCCATCTTTTCTCTCAGAAAGAACCGACTAGGCATCGCAGCGTTACCGGCGGGCTTCCTCGCCGACCCCCTTTCTTCTTGTTTTTGCAGAGGAGTGCCACACTCGAGCTCGCATCAAAGATCAGAAGAATCCAACTTCACTCGACGATCCAGAGCTCGCAAACCAGCTCCTATAGCCTGTGTCCCATTTCATCCACTCGACATGCTCCAAAACACCCCATGAAAAGCATCATCGGGCTTACGCCGTCGGAACGACAGCTTCCTTGATAAATAAAGATCGATTTCGCCATCGATGGTATCAACTTAACACAAGCGGAGCAACGCCAATCCGCCTTACGATGCGGGATTCACAAAGCGACGCGGATGCAGACCGCTCGGCGCTGCGAAGCGATGCAAGCTAACATGAACGAGGTAGAGGCGCTCCGCCTCAGCAACCAACGCCTGATAGCAGAGTTAGAGCAACTCACCAGCAGCATACAACACTCCACTGAGACACGACAAGCACAGAAAGGTCACAACTTTCCTCCTCATGAAGGGCAACACAATCTCGAAATTCCCCGAGGTGCTGAAACAGAAGCAGAGTCTAGCCGAGCCAGGGGGCACGGACCACAATTAGCCCCTAGAGAGGAAGGAAACGAAGCAACACTCGGAGGGCATGTCGGGAACGAAGAACTACGCCACCCTCAACAAGGAGCAGGAGAGCAATCATGGGAGCAGAGGTTTAAGAGCCTCCAGCAAGAGCTCAGCCATGTGAAGGAGGTGGTAAGAGGACGCGCTCCTGACACTATGGACACCTTGGTACAACAACCTGAGTCACCCTTCACGGCCGAAAAGCCTACTTCCTCTTCCGGGAAGAAATTCAGGATGCCACAAGTGGAAGCATTTGATGGTGTCGATCCAGTCGATCATCTCAACACTTAAAAACCAAATGGAGCTGCATGGGTATCAAGACCTCGTGGGATGCGTAGCTTTCGCTTATCACATTAAAAGGCCCACTTTGTCCCGTTTAATAGGCTTCCGTCATCAATCTCCTCTTTCGTAGAAGGCCATCCATTGGCGTCGTTTCTCACTTCACGGCCGATGATAGAAAGCCAAGTTATCATCCGCCGACCATCAAGGTAGCTCAAGAAGAAAGCCCGAGTCTTATGTCCGCAGGATTCAATGCCGAGTCTCTGAAGGTAGATATACCCGAGGAAGTTCGCGATCACTGCATTCATTGCTGGATTAGGGGTTCATAAATAAAGACTCGATGTTTTCCATTCTGTAATCAACTAAGCATGGCTGAGGTGCTCAGTGAAGCGTAGAGAAGCACATTAACTGCAGGAAGAAGCCCCTATATCTAAGAAAGGAGCTCCTCCACCCATATAAAGAAAAAAGTGACGCATAAGCCGAATAATTTATGTAATTTGAGCCCCAAAAGACAAAGCGACGGAAAGGTCTCCAAAGAAAGACGGAGAGAACGGTCCCTCGGTGCTGCGTTGGAACCTTAGAGATCGTCCGGGCCCACCGCAACCCGAAGGCTTATTAACGTTATTCAGCGTTCACCTCCCAACTGCCCTCGCATCGCTGTGTCCTCGCCGGGCACGAACGAACAAGCCTCGAGCGCTAACTCAAATGAAGTCGACTCGCCACAAGAGACAACACCGATATCATGAAGTTCCATAGGGATTACTGCACCGCACCTGATGATCAAAGATACAAATTTAAGAAGGAAATAGAGTATTTAATGGGCGCTGGTATCTCCGACGCATTCATGTTTCCTTTGAAATCAGCCTCAGACCGCTCGAACTAAGCTCGCTCACAGCCCACCACCACCACTCGATCAGTGCATAACAACTCAAATTAACAAATTTTAGAGAAATCCACGTGATCTCGGGAGGATTGGGGGAGGGGAATCCACTTCACCAGAAGGCCCATTCGCGCAAAGACGTCAGCAGAGATATGAAGTACAAAGCAGGTCCAAACTACCTCGGCTCGACACACATCCATAACTTTCTCCTCGACTCAGACCGAGGGATGCCAACACCCCATGACGCACCCTTTGTAATTCGGCGCCAGGCTAACAAACGGCCCATCGGAACCTAGTTGACAAATGTGGTTCAGCTTCGACATCATTCGCTTCGGCTCGATAAGACGGGCATCTGGCGGAGAAAATGGAACCCGTCAGCACCCATCTGCGAGGATTCTTTGGAGAAAAGGTATTACCCTTGGGCTCAATACAACTAGTACTCACCTTAGGAGATCCCCCATGCCAGGCGACGACGACAACAAGATTCCTCGTCAGACGCCATCCGCTATAATATGTTGTTAAAGCAGAATTTCACGTAATAAAGTTATCCTCCCGCTTACCACATGATGATCAAGTTTCCTATCGTAGTTTTGAATAGAATGGTTCGAGGAGACCAACGAGGGCCAGGAATGCTACTTACATCCACATGAAGCAAAAAACGTATAACATATCCCCGGATGAGCTCGAATGTGCGACGTAAGTATCTTCACTTTACCCGAGCCCTGGCGAGCCGAAACCCGCACCGCTGGATGATCGACCCCGGAACACTCCGCCACACGCCTCCTAGCAGCGAAGATCTCAAAGGCCCTCTCACCTGTGCATTTTCAGACAGAACAAAGGACGCCTTCGCATGGAAGCGTGCGTATATGAGAGGAATCGACCCTACAATAATTACCCATATAGGCTGAACGCCATCCGCTCTTCAAGCTAGTAAAACAAAAGCAGGAGGAGTCGCGCCCCGATGTGCAAAAAGCGTATCAAAGAGGTTGGCAACCTCCAAGCAGGGAGCAATCGAGAGGTGGAATTTCCTGGTCGGTCGCCAATGTCAGACTTGTCAAAAGCAACGCGCGGCATCGCGATCATCATCGACATCAACGCAGCGGCCCAGCGACGCTTCTTCCGCCGCTAATCGACCATCGTAGATGCCATCCGCTACGCTGAACTCTCGGGCGATGGATGCCTCTCCTGGCCACAATCGATCAAGACGACCTGGGATGACCAAGAAAAGACCTCATTCGTCACAAGGCAGGGAACCTATTGTTATCGTGTGATGCCTTTTGGACTCAAGAATGTAGGAGCTACCTACCAGAGGCTGGTGAACAGGATGTTCCAGAAGCAGATAGGAACGACCATGGAGGTGTACATAGATGACATGCCGGTAATCCACCACTCCGAGCTCCATATAAAACACATCCGTCCGAGGCGCTCCAAATCCCTGGTGAAGTACAACATGAAACTGAATCCAACCAAGTGTGCCTTCGGAGTATCAACCGGAAAATTCCTAGGTTTCATAGTCAACCACCGAGGAATTGAGGCAAATCCAGACAAAATAAAGGTTGTGCTCGACATGCCGTCGCCCTCAGGCATAAAGGAGGTCCAACGCCCGACAGAAGACGATTGCCGCTTGCCGACTCTTGTAATCCAGGTTAGTGATAAATGCCGCAAATTTTCTTCCAAGTTTCAAGAAGGCCTTTCAATGGGATATGAAGCGCCAAGAAGCGCTTCTCAAGATTGAAAAACATATTTTGAGCCTTCCCCATTCCCGTAAGCCCCATCGAGGAGCTCCCACTTTATACTTAGCGGTATCGATTCTCTTCGACGTTCTCGCTGACAAAGACCGAAAAAGTAAAGACCCGCTTTTACTATTAAAATGTGCTCTTGAGAAGAAAGGGAAGAGAGGTACCCGAGGATGGAGAAATTAATCTCGCACTAGTAACCGCACTTCTGGAAGTTCGCCCCTTTACTTCCGTGCTCATACCATAGAAGTTCCAATTGCACATCCGATGAAGCAAGTGTTACATAACCAGAGACCTCGTGGAAGGTCAGATGAAGGGCCATAGAGCCGAGCGAGTTCGACATCGATATAAGCTTCGAAAATCAGAATAAAAGGGCGCAGGTCTTGGGTGAGATTTCGCCATTAATTCACCTCAACAGAGCCTACCGAGAACACCCACGCACCGACTGACCTACCCATCTGGAAACTTTCTGGTGATTAGCAACAGCGAAGCGGAGCCGGTTTAATTCGACTTCGTATGAATCGACATTGAATACGCCGATTCGATTCCAAGCCCAACAATCACGAAAGCAACATGAGGTCAGCCATAGCAGCCTCAACCTCCCCATTCACTAGAAATTGACCAACTTGAGGTCTGCAGCGACTCCCAGCTGGTAGTAAGACAAATAGAAGACACCTACGAGGCCAAAAGTGGAAGAATGATCCTATACCTCAAAAGGCACGACGATCGAAAAAGTTCGCGGCCGGGTCCGTGTCAAACATATCCCCGTGAGAGCAGAACTCCGAGCCGATGCCTTGGCAAAACTAGCTGACAAATTTCACAGAAGACCACAGTCAACACTTGTCGAATACTGGCAGAGCCTTCATAGATCCTCTCACAGGATGTAGAAGTCGCTTCAAATCGGCCTGAGTCGAGTCGACGGACCCCATTCGGGGATTGCGCATAATGTGACGGTCCGCCTACCCGACGACCCGAAGAAGCAAATAAAATCAGATCGCAGGTCACCAGTTCACTAATCATAAGGGAAGCTTCAGACAAGCGAGGTTTCTTCACACCCATCCTTAAGTGCATCGCGGGAAAAGACACTGAATACGTGCTAAGGGAAGTACACGAAGGTATATGCGGAAATCATATCGGAGCTCGGGCATTAGCAGGGAAGGTCTTAAGGCAGGGATACTACTGGCCCACAATACTCAGAGACGCGATCGACCTAGTCAGGAGATGCAAGATCTGCCAGGAGCATGCCAAGATCTCACGCCTCCCATCAGAGCCCTTGACTTCAATTATAAGCCCCTGGCCTTTCCAACAAATGGTTCGACATTAGGACCCTACCCCTTGGAAGGCCACAAATTCATCATCGCCACAGCAGATTACTTCACCATGGGCCGGTACGAACCTTTGGCCACAATCACGCTTTAATAGAAGACACAATTCTTGCGTGGCGAGCCATCATATGCAAAGCTCGTATCCCAAGCAGCCCCGTATCGACAATGGAAAGCAATTTGACAACGCCAAGTTCAGTGGATTTTATGTCGAATTGAATTAAGAATTATTATTCGCCCAAAGACATCCGCAACAGAAGATTCAGATCAGTTATATCACGCATTAAGGCCTCGGGCCACCGTGAGCCCAAGAGTTTCGCCGACGAGTCGATTCACTGCGACAAAGCACGCAGCCTTAAGAGTCGATCGCCAAAGATATTGCCAACAAGGCCTCGCCGGAGCCTGCAGAGTCACTTTGACGAGCTCGACTACTCTCGCACAAAGCCACGCAACCAAAGAGTCGATCAACACAGTTATATCACCCGCACAGTTCACCGAGCTCCAAAGAACACTGACGAGCTCGACTACTCAAGATGCCGCAGTCTAAGAGTCGACTACCAAAGAGACACTATCATATTACAATACCGGAGCCCAAGAGGGCTCACTTTGACGAGTCGGATTCATCAGACAGCACGCAGCTTTATGAGTCGATCGATCAAAGTTATATCGCCACAAGGCCATAATGCCCGATTTAGTAGCTCACTTTGACGAGCTTGACTACCTCCGTCAAAGCCAAGCGTTCCTTAAGAGTCGATGAGCTCAGCTATATCACCACAAGGCCTCAACCGAGCTCCGGGTGAGCTCGCCTTTTTAACGAGCTCGACCACCTTCGCCAAGCCATGCAAATTCTAAGAGTCGATCAACCTCGTGCTTTTAGCCCACAAGGCCTCAGCGCCCGGAGCCCAGCAACTCATTTTGACGAGCTCGACTACTCTACTCAGGCCATGCAACCTAAGAGTCAGATCAGCTTAGGCTATATCGCCCATAAGGCCTCGCCGGAGCTCAAATAGTCACGACGAGCTCGACCACTGCAGACAGCCACACGCCCTTAAGAGTCGATCAGTCAGTTATATCGCCTATAAGGCCTTAGCGCCGGAGCCCAAGAAATTTCGCTTTGATTTAACTCGACATCAGACAGCCACGCTAAATTAAGAGTCGATCGCCGTTATATCGCCACAGCAAGACAATACCGAGCCTGGGCAGAGTCTCACTGACGAGCTCGACCACTCTTACACCGGGCCACGCAGCTAAGAGTCGATCGCCAAAGCATCACCCACAAGGCCATAGCCGAGCTCCAAGAACTCACTTTGACGGTCGACCACTCGCTTCAAGCCATGCAAACCCTAAGAGTCGATCACCAAAGAGAATATCGCCAACAAGGTCTTCAACGCCCCGCAGCCCAAGAAATTTTCACTTGACTAGCTCGACCACTCCCGCACAAAGCCACACAACCCAAGAGTTAGATCACCAGTTATATTGACCACAAGGCCTCGTGAGCCCTGAGCCCAAGAAATTTCACTCGACGAGCTCGACTACTTCCGCACGTGCCACGCAATTTAAGAGTTTTGATCACCAAAGCAGCACGCCCATAAGGCCTCGCGTCCCGAGCCCGCCAGAAATTTCGGGCCTTGACAGCTCGATCACTCCAGCATCAGCCACGCCACTCAAGAGTCGACTACCAAAGTTATATCGCCAACAAGGCCTCACGGAGCCCAAATAGCCACTCGACGAGCCGACCACTGGCCGTGCCATGCAAATTTCAAGAGTCAGATCAACTCAAAGCTTTCAAACTGGCAAGGCCTGGCCGGAGCCCAAAGAACATTTGAAAAGCTCGACACTCGTCAAAGGCGTACCTCTAAGAGTCGATCGCCTAAAGAGCACGCCCACAAGGCCCAAATACCGAGCCCAAAGAAATTACTGACGAGCTCGACATTTCAGACTGTGCCACGCAGCCTCAAGAGTCGATCGCCAAAGCATCGCCATAAGGCCTCAACTGAGCCCGCCAGCCTCGGGCTTGATGAACTCTACTACCGCACGTTTCACGCACCCCAAGAGTCAACCGCCCAAAGATATCGCCAACAAGGCTCCTCAGTCACCGAGCCTAAGTACCACTTGACGAGTCGACTGATTTGCAAAGCCACGCAATTGTTGAGTCGGGACGCTCATGCTATATCGCCATAAGGCCTCGAAGGCTCCGTGAGCCCAAGAGTTTCGCTGACGAGCTCGACTACTTCCTCGCAGACAGCCACGGTGTTCTAAGAGTCGATCAACCTCGTGCGAGATCGGCCACAAGGCCTCAATGAGCTCCAAAGATCTCACTTTGACAAGCTCGACCACTGCCAGCCATGCGCAAACAAGAGTCGGGATCACCAAAGCTGGTACTTCATTGTCGCCGCCGAGCTCAAAGAGCCTCGGGCCCCGACGACTGACGATTTTACCCAAAGCATGCAAATTTCTGTAAATTCAGTTCGCTCAAAGAGCACTCCACAAGGCCTCGCCGGCCCAAAGCTCAACTCCGCCTCAACTCTACATCCCAGAGTCGCCGACTCGGGACAATGTGGCCAAGAAATCAATACGCCATGAAGAACAACGCGACTGCAAAAAATAGAGACAAAAGTGGTAAAAAGATTGTTTATTAAGGAAAAGGCTACATATGTCCTGGGTCCCAGGCCCAGCAAAAAATAAGTAAAACAAAGATCAACATAGATATGTAATCAAGAATCGCATCAAGGAGGGAGCGAGGGTGAAGAATGGAGCGGGCCTCAATGGGGGTGTCGTTTCTCTGCATTAGTCGGCAGAGGGACTCGCTCCCTCGCCGCCAGGAATGTCAAAGTTGAAGTCCAAGCTGGGATAAGCATTATTAGCTTTCCTCTGAAAGGCTAGCCACCGAGAAGCCCATTGAGTACAGGCCTCATCCCTCAATCTTCCTATAACTTCATCCCGTTGAGCAACCATAGTTATTTGTTGATGAAGGTCCCCACGCGAGCTCCACGCACCTCGCCGCGCCCACTATGTTTCGCGTACTCTCGGAGGCCTCACGACGAGCCTCGTCCAGTAGCGCCGCCTTATCACAAGAAGTCGCCTCGCGACCGCGACGCGAAGCTCTTCCTTAGACTCCTTCACGTACCGCTCGATGCGGAGAAGCTCATCCCCAACCATCCGCTCATATATCGGGCGCATCATGAGCCGTCCCTAGCCTCTAGCAAGTCATTTTGTGCAGCCCGTAACTCATCCGAACCTCCGGCTCGCCTTCGCCGCCTCCCTGCCAGCCTCGGCCTCATCTTCTACCCTACCGAGCACGCGCCGACGTGGTGCGCTTCAACCAGATTTAAGTTTGATCACCTCCTCGGTCATACGTTGCACCCGACCCCGTAGCTCAACCCGCCGAGGCGAGGAAGCCACCCCGCCCTTGTAAAACCCGGCCGCTGGGCATGACTCGCTTATTCGCCTGGGCCAAACCCTTCAAATGAGTAGCCACCTGCACATCCAACATAGAATCAATATCCAACGCAAGATCAACACTCAACTCAAAATGGAATCAGACACGACAAGGTATGGGAACTTACAGAGGCGACCCCCTGGAGGGATAGAGCCAAAGCCTCATCAACGGGCAGCGCGCTCGACCTCTTGAGATCAGAATCCTTAAGAATGGATTTGTGACAAATGCTAGTTCGACATTGAGAAGCAAAGAGTCGCCATCTCCGCCAATTTCTGAGTCCGGATCCTTCCTCCTCAATTCTTCCGCCCTCGGAGAAGGTGGCTTAACACTCTTTGCTGGCGGATTCCAGACAGTGATGGGCATGACCGCCAACGGCTGCTCAACGGCCCCACCCAAGGGACCTTTTGCCTTCGCAGCAGACCCAGAACGGGGCTGCGAACTCAAGACTTTAGGAGCCTCAACCGGAGGCGATAATGCCTGCTCCGGCTTTCGGACGTGGGTAGACGGAGAAGAGGAAGACGCCCCCAATTTCGGAACCTTGACCAAAGCCGATCACCTCTCCCCAACTGAAACTGTGGTCTTCCGCTTTCACACTCCGGCTTCCGAGACAACGCCCAACCGTGTGCTAGAAGCTCTCCTTGGTGGGTTTCGACAATGAAGGCCCAATGGAGAAACTTTCATGGTGGGAAGGAGGCGCAGGGCCCCAATGCAACGAGCTGGCTGACTCGAGTCAAGCGGCAAGGAATGTCCGACGGATTAGCTCGCAGGCGGCAGGAGGACACTCACCAACGCCGCTATGACGTTATTCTCACAATAGATCGACTTAGCACCAGAGGCATGTAAACAATGCAGACTAGGAAATGACCCAATAACCCCACAAAGGTTATACAAAAACAGTTAACACCAATGATTCTCTAAAGTGTCCAGTTAACTGAACGCCTGTGTCATTGCCTGTCAAGAGAGGGTCATATTCTACCGCGCCGCTAACAAAGAAGTAGCGTTCCTTCCAAAGCCCGTGGGAAGAGGGAAGATCTGAATCACTGGGAGGAGCGCCGTAACACGAGAAAATAGAGGAAGCCCTCAGGTTTCCTTCATGTAAGCATAAAGGAACAAAAGCTATACTGGAACACCAAGTCCTCGTCCTAAAGAAAACCAATAGGCCAACCAAAAATACTCCCCAACCATCATGAGCCGAAGTGACAGACATTGAAGTGTCAGAAAACCCCTTTCATGAAGGGATGCAGAGGAAAGCGAAGACCATTATCGAAGGCCACTTCAAAGAAGCACACCATCTTAGGCACAGAAACCACATAGGAGGTCAAAACGTCAGGGGACCACACTCGAACGCCAAAAGGAGGTCGATAACGTTTGGCAAAGGTGGCCCCATACGAGGACCTACCTGCCAGCCCTACGCTAAAGCATGTCGAATCATGGATTTGTGATTCGACCCTCCGTGGATATTTAATCAAAGTCTACTTTCCTTACCCTTGTCCAAGGAAAAGGGGCGCCCGGGCATTCCCGGTTCAACTCCCCTCACGACCCGCCCCGAGGCGCCGCTTAGTCCGCCTTAACCGGCACAAGAGTCACCTCCAATACGCAAAGAAGACGAGCGACCTTAATTCATGATGAAAGCAAATAATGAAAACAAAACTTAGCCAACTAACTTAGCGCCTGTGACAATTTAAAAGACCAGTGATACACGAAAGGGGCCCTGTGAATAAACAAAAGCTATCTCAGAAAAGCGCCAGAAAAGTCAGAGCAAAGAAGAGGTTTCAAGATCGTGAGCACAAGACAGGAGGGTCTCATAGTGTAGAAACAAAGGAAACCGAAAAAGTGGGAAAGACGAGCGAAACCAAAGAGTCATCATTATAGCGCGATTATGACTCGCGATCGCCTTAACTTAACCCCACTCGAAAGGTACACGTGAAATTGCATCCTATGACGAACGCATGCCTTGCCCACGCACATCGCAGACACAAGGGGTCGGGGCAACCGATAAAGGTTTGAAAATGGGCTCAGTGCCCACTCGCGTACTCAACCCAAGAGGCGCGCCCCATCGCTACCAGCCTAGACGCCAGCCCGCACGAGGGTCCACTGACGGCCCGAAGGCCTAAGTATGGATGATCGTAGAAAGCCCACATCCTATAAATCAAACTAGGATCCCATCGATAAAGAGAAATAGACAATCCCCGATAACGTATTATCCTGCAAATCAAACTAAATCCCATCGATAGTAAATAGAATAATCCCCCGATAACGATTATCTTGCAACCAACTACAGATCCCATCAAGGAAAAATAAAAACACCACGATATACATCATCCTACTGATCAAGCCAAGATCCCACCAATAAGGAAGAAGGATAATTTTAAATAAAGTGCTCTCATTAATCAACCGATACCGATAAAGCAAGAAATATCCCATTCAATGGAGTTAATCCTAATCACCATCCAACTAGGAAAACACATACTATAAATGTGACAAAACCCAACCGCTGACTACCCGTCAACCCTGAATGCATAGAATGCCTCAGATACGACATTACACATGATTAAAATGGCCACATGAGGCCCATACATCCATACTCATAAAATAATAATCAACTATATTATCATAGTTTCCATGCTTGTTCTCTACAAAAGATTTATACATATTTACAAAATAATTTACCAAAGCCACATTTCGGGTCAAAGGCTACCTCTACCGAGTGCCGTCCTCCTCGGGATAGCCCTCGCACCTCGAAAGTGGGTCCCACGACGGGTGAGCAAAGCCCAAGAGGACAATTTTCCTACAAGGGTTACCCCACCTAAAATGATATGCAATGCATATATAAACAATCAATCACATTCCATACAATTATTTAATATTATATGAAATGTTCATATCATGCACGAGATGTAACCTCATGTCACGACCCAAGTCCTAACCGTAATTTCTACACCGAATGCCAAGTGTGAATAAACCACTACACACCATGACTAAACCATTGAGACCCTCCAATTTTAATTAATAAATTCTTTTCCTTTCTTTTGTGGGCTACGGATTTTCGGGTTTACACTGCAGATTCTTCGCACGCTTTTTTTTCTTCAACATTTTCACGACCATATCGCCTGGATTCATGTCTAACCGTGAACATTTGTAGATCTTTCACCCCGGGGATCTACCTCAACTTGTCTGCCCAAACATGTAATTTATCATTTTGATTATTTACACACTTCGTGAATTTACCTTGACTTTGTCCCATTTTTCCCTTCGAAGCTCACTTGCACTATTCACCAATGCCGGTGAATAAATCTACTCTTTGCACCCACACAATTGCACTGACGCGATGTGATCGTGCATATGAAATGCATGATGGCAATGGATTTTCTCATGTTACATGTACGAATGAGCACTACATGAAACATTTACAAACCATGGAAAATTATAATTTATACATATAATCTACCTCCATGCAAACCATGTTAATACATAAAAAAACATGCATCAACATCACATTTTCACACACTGCATGTCTTTCAAGCAAGCAATAACACACACCAGGTCACAACTGACCATTCAACGTGGTACCTCACGGTCCCTTCACAAACATTTAACCTTGCCCAATCCTCATCACATCAACAACCATGACACCTAGAAACTTTCGGTTTCTAGTTCAAACCCTAACTCCCGCAGTCGGTGACTGTATGAAACCGGTCATGAAATCCTTACCCTTTAATTCCAAAGCTTGTAACTAATTTACGTGGCCTCCCATAAGCAACCCCTACCATTATAAAGCCTTTAGGCTAAAAGTAAACCAAGTAGGAAAATATCTTACCTTTTGGAGTTTTTCGAAACTCCAACTTTTTGGTGTCCACACGTAGATCCCACTGCGTGCACCAACTTTAGTCCTCGAATCAGCCGAATCGCGATCGTCCGAAAGTCGGAATAATCCTTCCTTCCTTCTTCCTTCTTTCTCCTTTTTCATCCCTTTTCTCTCTTACCAACTGCTTTTTCCCTTGTTCCTTCTTTCTTCCTTTCGTTTTCTTTTCCTTTTTCTTTTCTTCATATCCCCACCTCTCTTCACTTTCTCCTCATTTTCTTCTCCTTTGGTCATTCTCTCCCATTTCGACGAAGATTGACCGTATGGGTCAAAAGGAGGAAACTTCCTTCTCCTTTCCCCAAGCCAAATGTATGGCTATCATAATTCCTTTCTTCTTTTTCTTTTTATTTTTCTTTTACGACATCATCACTCACATGTAATTAACGCAGCCACTGGATTCATTTCACACACGCATCAAGGGAATTATTCCTTCACGCCAAGTGTCACACTCTTGAGGTGCCATGTGGCATTCCCTAACCTTGTCATGTGTCATCCGACACCCCAAGCCTCGAAAAACGTGAAATCCCGACCACCTCGGAATCCAACAAAATTCGACGTGATAGCTAAATTTCGCGAGACGATTTCAACGGAGAAGTCCGTTTGGTCATCCGAGATATAGAAAAATTCCGGATTTTCAGTCGAAATTACTATTTTACCCTTTATCCAAAATTCGATTTTCTGTTTCACAACAACACAAATACCCTATCTGAAAGGTAATGCCAACATTCGCCTGCATCCATCTTTCTCTCAGAAAGAACTAACTTAGGTATCGAGGGCTACAAGCCCTCACGACCCCTTCTTTCTTGTTTTGGCAGGAGTGCCACGCCAGAGTCACAGATCAAAGATCGCAGCATGAAGATCCAACTTCAACCTCGAATTAATTCAGAGCTCGCAGATTGTACTCACAAAGCTATACCCAGTCTAGCCCAACGACTCCTCGACACGCCCAAAATTTCACCGTTGAAAAAGCATCATCAAAGACCATGAAAAAGGTGTTTTTGTTTTTATTCTCCTTGATTTTCCTCGATTATCGTGAATCGACTTCATTTTTTCAATTGTAATCTTCTAATCCTTGCTATTGTTATGCGATATATTAAAAAAAACCGGTATGTTTTGGTATTTATAGTATTTTTAAATATTTGGTCATTTGGACCATACCTACGCTGGGCTGGATAAAATGTAAGCTTGAATAGAAACGACGACTTAATCGACCAATTCGTCTACAGCCCGATCAGCTGGTCAAATGGGTTAGGTCGCCCAAGCTCAACTCTAGTCTCGTGTTTTAGTCATTGAGATACTTACTATTTTTTAACAAAATGTTTATTTGTTAAAAAAATGAATTTGATAATATCTTAGTTTACATTTAAGAATAATTTAATTTGAAATTGACTTAAGTTTTAAGTAATAATATTAATTTTGATGTAAAAAAGTAATAATATTAATTTTTATTTAAAAATCCACTAAATTTTATTTATCTTGTGATTAAAAAAACAATTTTAACCATCAAACATGGAGATGAAGATGATTGAAGTCTCTCCTACCTTAACCAAAATTTTGAGTTTAAGTCTTAGAATGCAATTGTTTGTGTTATGTAATGTAGCTTTATCGTCTCAAGGCTCTCTCTGGGCCTATACGGTGACAAGCCTCTGAAAGACAGATGACTTAAAGCTGAGTTTTCCTCAGATGTGACATAGTTCGCTTGACACATCATTATCATGAAAAAAACAGTTTTATAAGAACAATTATTTTAAATTCATACATTTATTTAATTATTTAAATGCTTATTTATTCATCATTAGGTTCTATAGATAAATTCATAAATAATCTTGAATTAACAAAATATATTTCTTTTCCCCTTTGTATAATTTGGGCAAATTGCTTTTGCAACATTTTGTGTGAGTATATTGAATAAGTAAAAAAATTGTAAATGAAATAATTTGGTCGCCATACAATTTTTAAAAAATAATAAAATCTTATATTAGTTCTTTTATGTGATGAAAATCATTACTTAAAAAAAAATGTTTTACTTTTTTTAATACTCAAGCACTTATTAGCAATATAATAAATTACCTTCACTATATTCGAATTCGAGACCCTTCCCATTTATTTATTTTCATTTTTTGCAATTAATTACGTATTTGATATCAATATCATTTTTGTAAAATGAAGAAATCCTAATAGGAACATGAAAAAAAAAGAATTAGGATTCTCTTATTTTTAAATAAAAATTGAATAATAAAATTACATATAAAGGGGTTTAAATAGATTTCCTTGAAACATTAAAAATAAAACTATCTATTTTAAGTGGTATAAGAATTCTACCAATAACAACAAACAAGCTTTTATAGTGAAAAGAATCCAACCAATATATCAGGAAACGAACTCTATAATGATAGTGATAGGAATAAGAATCAGCCCAATAATAGAAAAAACCTCCATTTGAACAGAAATGGTGATGAAACTATAAAATTTTGCAAATTGTGATTTTATTTGATTTGTTTTATATTTTTTCTTGAAATCAAAGAAAATAATTTTACTTAATTTTTTTTTTCTTTCCTTAATACTTTCCGACAGCACTGACAGAGCCAAAAAATAAACTCAATGGTTTCAAGGCTCAAACTAAAGCTTCTAAGGCTCAAACCCTAGTAATAGTACTTTTTTCCCCCCAAAATTTCAGGGGCCAAATACTCCCGACCCTATGTAGATTGCTCTGCTTTTCGGTTTCCAAATGGAGCCTAAATAAATAATATAATCTCATAATTGTAATTTTACAAAGATTAACCTAGACTAATAAATACCTTTATTCATTATATTTCTATAATTAAATAAGTATTTAACACGTCTAACTCAATCGATATAGAACGCTAAAATTTAAAAAGCAAGACATCTAGTGGGAAAGTAAAGGCCAATAAATGTTCGAGTCATAGTAAGGACAATACTAAAACAAAAGGCTTAATCGTCCAAAAAAAAAAAAAAAAAGTATTTCCATCACACCTTCCACATTATATCACACCTTTTTCATAAAGCATATTAGAGAGAGAGATGATGCTTTAAGGCTCAAAGATGATCTTTCCAGTGGCATGGCCATGGATGCTTTTGGTCCAACCATCTTCAGCCTTGCTCAGCGGATATATTGAATCAATCACAGTCTTAAGCTTCCCTTCCTTCACCAACCCAACAAGACACTCCAGATTCTCCCTCTTGGAGTTTATAAACAATGGCACCAGCTGCTTCTTACAGAAAGTGAGTTTCTTCACAGCAAAAGTCACCATAGATCCGAAGTTTGGAGTGATATCGATTACCTTCCCGTTTGTGCTTAAGTTCGCCTGAAGTCTGACCAGGGAATGCCGTGGTGGTACAGTGAATCACGGCGCCAGATTTCGCCGTCTGATGGGCTCTCTTCAGGGCTGCACCATCTGGGGTCTTTTGCATGTAAAAATAAAGAAACAATCTGATCAAGTTAAACAAACTAATAACCCTGATCAACAATGCCAATGAAGAACATATACTAGCTCCAGCCATTGTTGAGAAAACAGATAAACCGGAAAACTGAAAATGAATTTTTCTTCTGGCTCTTCTAAACCTCTACTACTCAAATTATATGAAGGTGAAATATTCTGAATAAAGAGAAGCAGGCTTAGGGACCCAAAGTTCTTGCGGAGACTTAGGTCATTCCATGTGCACTAAGCCCTGCAATACAGAGCCCAATCCAAAAGACACTGGCTTTGATAGGTGAGAGAACCATCAAGCTTAAATACCACTCCACACTTTTGTGTGGAACCGATGTGAAATCGTATAATTCCATACCCTCTATTGGACGTCCATGGACGGCATTCATTCTGGCTAACATTCACTCCGAGCCCGCCTTCGGTGCAGTGGGTTGCCCTCTCCCACTACGTACCGACTATCAATGAAAGCACAAATCATAGGTACCCAAGCCTAATAGGAAAATTCTTCAACACAAAAGACTAGCATAATAGGCGTAGAGAACCCATCGTTTTTAAAAGATTATCACTTTACACTCGTGTGGAATCGATTGATCGTATCATTCCATACCCTTTTGAGAAATTGACGACGCTGATTTACATTTACTCTAGCTAGCTTCACTCCAGGCCTACCTTTGATCCACCGGGTAGCTCTCCCGCTACGCATCGACTTTCAATGAAAGTACCAATGATAGGTACCCAAGCCCAATAGGAAAACTCAACCCAAAAGACTAGTCTAATAGGCGGGAGAACCCATCAAGCTTAAGTACTACCACTCCACACTCTTGTGTGGAACTAATGTGGGATCGTATAATTCCATATCCCTTGAGAAATCGGATGTATGCGGATAGTATTTACTTGACTAGCATCCACCCAAGCCCACCTTTAGTGCACCAAGTAACCTTCCTCGCTTAAGGCACTAACTCTTGAATGAAAACACCAACGACAGTGCGACCTAGACTCAATAGGAAAGCTCAACTCCAGTGCCCAAATGATAGCGGAAGAACCCATCAAACTTAAGTACTATCACTCCACGCTTTTATATGGAACTGATGTGGAATCGTATCACCATCTCTTGGTCTCCCCGAAGAGTTGCAAGGTTTGAAGGTTTGCCAAAAGGTGGATGAAAAAAGTGGGAAATTTAAAACTTAAAACTTAAAAACTTTGAATCATATATATGAACCATTAGTTCTACATTGTAGTCCAGAACCCTGTCCGCCCTAAGCTCTGACAAAGTCTATGTTTCGTTCTCCACATGTTGCTGTAATGTGTGTGTTTCGAGCTTATGAGCTGAACGGCGTAGTGACTGACCTCGCCCGAGGCGGCTGTGATTAGGATGTAAAGCCCGAGGGCCGGTTCACAAGGTTGATGCCGAGACCCGAGTGAGGCCTGGTGAGCTGCAGACCCGCTAGGGGTGGCTGCGCCTCGGCTGCTGAGATTAGCTGGTCTTGAAACTGTTAGTTTCCTTTAGCCACAAAATACTCTGCTGTCCACCTCCATTCTGTCATCAATTAATATCCCGAGTTAGTGTTGGAAAAACGATGGATAATAATGGAGAAGCAGAAAGACAATAATTAAAAATCTTTACCTATATATAATAAACTTTTGAAATTACAAAGCACTCACAATCTCTGAAAGTAAAATAAGAATAAGATGAAGAACACAAAAAAGGCTGCTCACCTCCATTCTATCATCACCACACCCCCGAGCTAGCATTAAGATTAGTTAACAATTATCATTCTACTGTATTCATGCAAATCTTGTTTATTCGCTGTGGAAAGCAGGGGATGGTATAATGCTATTTCTTAAGTTGCGAGAGTTGATATCTACTTCAATTTCTTGTTTTCCCTTGGCATGGTTGGTTTTTGTGTATAGTGATTCCTACTGATATATTTTTTGTGTTCCCTACTTGTAGAAGTAAATAAGATGAATTATGTAAACGTGAACATCAATGTCTAGAAGTGCTGGCGTTTTGCATAACAAAATGAAACACTGCTTTCCATTTTAACCAAAAATATTAGGTTAAAAAAAAAATACTAAGGAAAATGATTACAGATGTTTGATGGGATATGGTGTACAGAGTAGCCCTCGAAGTTTTGTGCTTTGTCCCACTTTGCCCTTGTTTTTTCAGCTCTAAGATACCCATGATATTTACTTCATAGTCACCCCATGTCCTTTTAAAAGGATTTATATGCATAAATTTTTTAGCCATGCCCTTGCTATTATGAAAGGACAAATGTAATATTAAAATACCGCTTAGAAACTCCTTGTTAAACACCTCACACGTATCAGAGTTTCCAACTTAGTTGCGACTCTTTAACGAGGATAGACAAGGGTGACTATGTATAAATCTACATGAAAAAGTATATTGGGATCGAAAAGAAGTTCAAGGGCAAAGTGAGACATACATACAAACCATGCAGATTATTAATTTTTATCCCGAAAAATATCGTAATATTTCCCTACTACTTTTCTTGAAATTTAATAAGGGAAAATAAGAGAGAAAGAGAAGGGAAAGGAGCTTTACATTGTACTGGGTTCCAATTATATATATATATATATATATATATATATATATAGTAGAGAAAGATATATATATATATATATATATATATATATATATATATATATATATATATATATATATATATATATATATATATATATATATATTTTACAAAATATGAAATAAAAGAGAAAATTATTAAATTCAGTGAAAAAATTATAATATAGATTTTTATTTGTTTTCCTTAAAATTTTCATACATAGCCAACGAAAAAAATTTGAGTCCTTACTTGTAGAAGTAAATAAAATGAATTATGTAAACGTGAGGTGAGTATTTAGTTTAGGGTTATAATTCAGACAAAGTGTTCCCTAGCCTTGGGTATTCAAATCTCTAATGGACTATTTTTCTTAGAAGTTCAAGAAAGAATTTGAAGAATTAAGGAATAAGTTGATTATTGTGTTGATGATTCTCCTCAACCCCAAAAATGTTTTTCTACTGCTTGTTCTTTCTTTATTTCAGCTTATTTTCAAAAGTGAGGAAAAAGTTCTTTTAATAAACTATTTTCCAGGTCTTGATCTATCCCACTTATTTGTGGATCAATCCATCTTACTCAGATTTTAAGATATCTTTTCAACCCCTAGATCTAGTGTTTCACCCCCTATAAACAAAATCTATCTTTTTTCTTTTAAGGGGAGAGAGAGAGACACTAATGGCCAAATTCTCTTAAAATTTGAAGATCATCTCCTTAGAGGGTTGTTTGTTTGAAAGAAAAATCTTTCTCTCACCAAAGCTTTGAAGAAAATCTTGCTTTGTTTGTGAAAATTGTTTTCCCTCTTTTGAGTAAGAGAGAAAACACCACCCATCACCTCATCCTTGTTCCCTCTAAGCTTTTTTATCAAATGGAAATCTCTTTTTCTCCTTGTGTTTCAAGAAAATCATCATTTGTTCTTGTTTTGAAAATGGGTTAATGTCATCTATGCACTCTACCTCAAAGCAACTGAGTTTTTTTTGGAGAAAATTATTGTTCTTCTTGATGGATCTTCAAGAGGAAGGCTGAGATCAAGCTTGGGAAGGACTCTAAGTATTTTTCGGAAGATGATGGCGAGGGGTTGAGTTGAGAAGGTTTTGTGACAGTGGTGGAGCTAGAAAATATAGTTAGGGGAGCATAAATATTTTCAAGGGGAGCATGGTAGTGTGATGGTTAAGTATCAAACCTTCCAAACAAGGCAAGGTTCAAACCCCTTGTAAACAATTTTCAAGGCATTTGCCCTCCCCTAAGCCCTATGTAGCCCGCCCTATTATGAAGTAGTCCCGTGAGGGATTAGAGGCTTCAAGCCGGTAAAACCCTGTACACCCAACTTATGCATTCTAGTGGAAGTTTTGGATCAGTCGGAGGCCTATGGTTTTATCTTAAATACGATGTGTCCATAATGATTCACTTCCCTTTATTTTCAGCAGTTACAGTTTCATTAGATGTGAAATGGTTGTCAAGGATTTGATTATTGAATGATAGGTTATGTTTGAATCATATTGCTTGTGACTGTATTTATATAACATTTGGGGAGTGTTCTTGCATCCTGCATTTGATAGAATCTATAAGAGATTTCTTCAAGTCAGAGAGGAAACTCCTTGAGAAATTTTGGTTATCTTTAGGTATTGAATTTGTTTTTCAAAGAGTTTGTCAAAAAAACCTATTCACCCCCCTCTAGGTGTACTCCTTAAGTGAGATTCAACCTACAAGTGGTATTAGAGCAGGTTTTCAAACAAAAATCATTTCGATCATTGATTTAACTATGGAGCATCATTCAGAGAGTGCTTCAACAGGTAGACTCCTTCTTAATCGATAATTATCCTCAGGCAAATGCAAAGTAAGAAAGTATGAATGCTATTGAGAGTTTGGTTGAATTCTCCTAAGGTTTTGATAGAGAAGGTAGACAACAAGTGTGGTTAAGCCTAAAGTAGAATGGGACAAACATGAGAATGAGGCTAGTGAAAACAATTCCAGAGCCATGTACTCAATCTTCACGCCATTAGCATAGATGAACTCCATATGATTGCTACTTGTAATATCGACAAAAGAAGCTTGGGACATTCTCCTAGTGATCCATGAAGGAACCAGCAATGTAGGAAAGTGTCTAAACTTCAGATGTTAACCGCTGTAGATTCATCAATAAGAATGGAAGAGAATGAGACTTTTGGAGAGTTTTATGCAAAATTGATGGACACACAGAATTCTAGCATTAATCTAGGTGAGCCCATTCCTAACTCAAAAGTAATAGGAAAAATTCTAAGATTTCTTTCAAAGAGATTTAAAGCAAGAGTCATAGTCATTGAAGAGTTCAAGGATGTGGATACCTTGAAATTAGACGAACTTGTAGGATCCCTACAAATCTTTGAAATGACTCTTACTTCAACTAGGAAATCAAAAAGGGATTATGCCACTGAATGTCCCCGAGGAAAAAGGGAAAGAAATTCATGTAAGTCACATGGAGTGACATTGAATCATATCATTCAAGTGAAAAAGAGGTAAATGAAAGTTATGAGTGCATTAATTTTACAGCCTTTATGGCTAGTGTCATTGGAGGATTCCCTTTAAAAGGAAATTCCAAGTGAGTTCAGTGAAAGTGCCCGGTTGATGAAATGAGCTTTGATTCTCTAGCATGTGAGACTTGCAATTAGTGCTTTAGTCTCAAGAAGGAACAAGTTGTGTGGAAGGCTTCTGGGTAAGCCTAATCAATGAAGTTAAGACTCCAAAGGATGAAAAGAAGTCAATGCTAGAAAAAATTGCTTTCCTAGAAAAAGAACACTTTGAGATGAAGAAAAAATATGACGAATTGAAGGGTAGAAAATCTGCCAAGGAAGAATTGAGTCACATCCTAGCTCTAAAGGATTGATGAATTGATCAACTAAGGAGAAAATCTTTTGATAAACAGGCTTAGGTTTCATTGATGAGTCTATCACCCTAGTAGGTAAAACTTCCTTTGTTGCCTTAGAAAATAAACTAAAATTTCAATGCACCTCATTTTGCACTCAAATGAGGGACACAACCAATAGATGTTATGTTATATAAGGATGTTGGAAAATTTTCGAAGGAAGCTAAACATCTTGATGAATGAATCATTGACCTTAGGAAATAGGTTAATGCAAGGGAGAAAGGAAATGTTCAAGAGGATATTTGCATCCCTCTTGAACATTCAAATCATTGTAACAGAAGTGAATAATCATGTTACAAAACTCACTAAAATAATGCAGATATCACCAATTCATGTGATCTCCGTTTTGAACCCGGAAAGTACTAGGATAAGAAAAAAATACTAAAAAAATAATTTTCTCGTGTTTGATTGATTTCACCCTGAAAAATAAAAAATAAAATATAATATAATCATAAAATTCTCAAAAGTTTATATCTTAAATTTAGTTCTATATAATTAATAGAGAAAAGCAAATAAAACAGTTTGCATAAACATATAAAATTAATTAACCACTTTAAACTTTTTTTTTTTTTTTCCAAATTTTCTTTCATTTGTATTTTCTAAGCTCCAAATGGAGCCATAGAGTTGAACAGAACCTAAGAATCAGGCTGTTACTTACAAAAGTCCCAAGAATGGAAACAACTTTGTCACCAGCTTTGAAATCTTTGACTCCAGATCCAACCTCCACCACCTCTCCAGCCACATCAACAACTGTCTAAATAAGAACCATAGTTAGGTGGCGTTTATTTTTTTATTTAATGCTGAATATAACTTTTTTTTAGCTTAATACTCAATAGTACTTAATAACATTAAGCATTAAGTTGTTTGTTTTTTAACATTGGGTAGTTAGTAGGGATGACAACGAGGTGAAAACTCTTCTAACACATGTGGGTGTTTATTAGGTTTTGACCGACGCTTGTCCATTTGTATCCTTTTCTAATGGTAGAGGCATGACTAAGATATAAAAGTAAACATAGAGGATATCTTGAGACCGAAAGGAAGTTCAGTTGCAAAGTGGGACATACGGACAAAAGTTGAGGACACTGATGCACCTTATCCTGAAAGAACACAATAAGGATATAAATCATGTGAAAGACAAGAGAGACTCTCTTGAACCCTTGAGCAATATTAAAGGGCTTGTTTAGTTCCTGTTTTTGAAAACAGTTTTCTGTTTAAAAACAAGAGTGTTAAAACAAGGGAGAGCATTTGTCTCTTTTTTTTTGTTCGAAAACACGAATAACACATAAAACACTGGGGCACCAACAAACAAAAATAGTTTTCATCAAATATCAAAATAGTGTTCTCTGCGGTTCGCTCTCCGTGAACCGTTTTTAAAATGGAACCAAAAAGGCCCTTCATTTCTCATTGTGAAGAAAAAGGAGCTTGAAAATTTAACATGATTACATGATAACATGATAACTCATAGGCTACAGGCATGATATAATGCTAATGCCTGTCAAAAGAGTCAAGAGGATTTAATAAAAAGAAAATTGATAGAAAGAAAATAAAAGCAAAAAAATATTTCAAATATAAACCACAACCACCAGTCGATTACCTGGTATGTGAGGGAATTTGCGCGGAAAAAGAGGGCGCAACACACCTTCCTGAATTTTCCAATCTACTGGATTCAGGCTTGCTGCTTCCAATTTCACTAAAACCTCATCTTTAGCTGGACATGGAACTGGAACCTCATCATGCTGCCCTTTGAAGAAATATAAGTATTAGCTCAAAAGGGTAGCTTGGAAATCTTTTGGCAGATTTTTCAGTTCAAGTTTCATATTTTACCTTATCCTTTCCCAAACTATAAAAAAATTAATAAATACAAAAATATCATATTCTAAATTTTCACTAGTGCCTTCATTATTGAGCTAGAGTTTGTGACCTTCCTATCTTAAACTCAAAGATTTCTCAAAATTCTTGTCCAAATCCATGAGAAGTGTTAAATGACCAACTCTTCATATCTGTACGTGGAGAAACCCAAGCACTTCGCCAAACTGCATTCGATACCATATATTAAATCCATCAACTCTCTTAAGTTCTCAACAGATTAGAGTTTCATTAAATATTGTTACTTAATATGATTTGTTCACTATCTTTAGAATTATTTATTTAACTTATCACTTGAACCAATTTGTACCTTTGAATTTGTGAATACAGATAGGATTTGATGCTAAATGTGGAGAAGTCAGTTCCATTTTCTTAAACTCAAAACTAATATCTATAGTTTTAACCTTTTGAAAGGATTGTTTCAAGAGTCTCTACAAGTTGCTTGAAAATTCCCAAGTTTAATTCTGAAATTGGCCTAAATCACCAGTTGGGAAATTTTTTTAAAGGTGGAGCATGAAGTCGACAAAGATAAAACACCCAAGGAAAAACCAATTTGGTTTCAAAATTTCATTATACACCGCTCAACAAAGGCCTGTTCTCCCATTCTCCTTCTGAGTCAATTTGTGTTTTTTTCTTCCAAATTAATGATTTGAAAGCTCATTGATTCTGGCAACTGATTAAAAATGGCCTAGAAGATTCTAACTCAACACAAATTCTATTCTCCAAAGCAGACTTTGTTGATTCTGTATCATTCTCTTATATAATTTAATAATAATAATATGAGGAAAAATAAATTATCTTTAAAAAAAATAAATGGGTTATTATTTATTAAAAATTTATAGCAAAACTTTAAGGAAAAGGAAAATAAAAAGAAAATCACTTTTTCCCCTTTTATTTGAAACAAGAGAGAAAAAGCCTATAACACAATAAACCCACTGATTCAATCAAAAGAAAGTCAAACCCACCTCACAGTCCATCCTCTCAGCCTTCATATAACAAACAATCCCCAAAAAAAGGGAAGAACAAAATGAACCCAATTGATTGAATAAAAAGAAAGTCAAACCCACTTCATATCACAACAAAAAAAGGAAGCAAAACCAAAAAAAAAAAAGTGTGTAAACCAAAAAAAAGAAGCAAAACACAGGAGGAAAGTACCTCCAAACCAGCAGCTCCACCGCCATAGCCACTGTACCGAACTGCGCGCATGAGCTTGGCAGCCATATCTAGGGAGAATTAGAGAGTGAAGGATACGCTCCCACAAACTGCCATGTGCGGAGAAAGCCTCATTCACTTTCAGTGGTGGATTTGGTTGTGATTTGTGGGGAAAGTTAGATCAATCGGTCGGTGGGACGTGCTTTTCAAACTCCATATTTTTTTGGAATTAAATCCTTACAAAATGACTAATGGTCAACGATCCCCTTTCATATGTCCGTTAACTACATCCCATTCTACTTATCCTTCCAAATGCAAACAGGAACATCCGAAATTTCCTACCTAATCTTGTAATTTTTTGTTTCTACGTGTTGCAATTTGTATTTTAAATCATATATATATATTTTTACAATTAAACACTTTAGTTATAATGAAGTACTAAACTATTCCATTGGGTCTGAATCGACACTTCCCTTCTCTTATACCCTGCTTGTTTGAAAGATTTTTAAACCCCACAAGCAAGAGACCAACTAAAAGTTGTCTAGGACCCTATCCAGACCCTCAGGAGGGTTGCACCAACTCCACCGCTCTTTATGGGGCAGCTTCAATGCCAGCTTAGCCATGGAATCGGCTATTCTATTCCCTTCCCTAAACATATGTATGAGGATAATAGTCCAATCTCTCCACATCAACTTCGCACTCATGGATCATGACATTACATGAGAGGTTGGGTGAGGCTTTCTTCTTAATAACCCGCTATAGACGCTTAAAGAATCGGTCTCAGTTTGATAAGATGTTTGGCTTTATTCCATGCCATCTTTAGGCCATGAAGCAAGCCCTCCCAGTCTCAAATTTCTCCTCAATTATAGTTTCTCAAGTTCACTACAAAGCCATTAATGTCGCCATTTAAATCGCTACGCCTCAATCACCATGCTTAGAAATAAAACACAACAAGGCATACCGTTTGGAATCCATCGTGCTTGATGGAATTGGCGACGCATTCACTTGCATAATGATCTCACACCTTCTCCTTTATCCCCTTCAGAATACACCGGCCTAATGAGATCACACTACAATGCAAGATAAGGAATTCTCTCTCTGGCCACGTAAGTCAAAATGTGCAAATGGTATATAAGGGTTAAGTGGAGTGACTTGAGCGCCATTTATGTAGTTTGACCACGATCCTCTCATCACGGGTCGGCCGTGCATCGCCCACACCAAACATCCCATATTAGACCGATTAAGAACCCATATATCGGTGACCTTTATTGCATCAACCTAATTTATTGATCCTCACCAATAAAGTTCATTAGGAAATTCTTGCGCATTCTCCCACTGGGCGATATTAATTGAAACGTGAATCGGTGCGCATCTCATATTCTTAATGGTCATCCTATCCCATAAAGTCTCGAACACCGACCGGCGGCGGTAATCGCATGTAATGCCAGCCTACGGTCACAAGTGCTTTCAACTTCACTGACATGATTCAATATGGTAGTGTGTTAAATGGACAATACCCCATAATGAGTTATACTTCATGTGTTATCCATTTTTGTTAGTCCAAGAAATTCTCTCTCTCCTCCTTATGTCACAAAACCTAGTGTGTCACTAGAGAATTCTCATCATGGTTCCAATGAACCTCGTATACGCCTTATCTTGATAGTTAACTCGTATTTTACGTGTAACAAGACATTGTTAAGGCTAATGCCAAGGATGCCCAAAGTATAGCCTGCACTCAAGGTTTCATAATAATGCTCCTCGAGATTTTAACAATTATAATGCAGACTAACTTTGATAAATCACAAGATTCACCAATGCCTATGCCTTATTGAATGCAAAAAGAGTTGATACATATTCAAATATTACAAAAAATGTAATGAAATCAAAAACAAACTTTATGAGAGCAACATAAAACTAAACAGCTCCCACTAATTGACAGTATCCCATGATACTCCTAAGCCCATGCTAATGACATGTCAGATCAAACAATACGCGGCGAAGGCCTTTAGTTAGCGGATTCGCAATCATATCATCCGTTGAAATGTGCTCCACCGCAACGCCACGGCCGAACTTTTCCTTTATAGTCGCACTGAATTTCCACGCGGCTAGACTCCCTCGAGACCTCACATAGTTAATAAACAACACCAGTTATTGTCACAATACAACTCGATGGGCTTATCCACAAAATCAACACGGCATCCCTTACTGAGGTTTCCGAGTCAAATTGCTCGATAGTATCGGAAGCATGCTACAACTCCGCTGTATGGTGAGGATGCTATCGACTTTTTCTACTTTTTCCATGTGATACCGCACTCTCCCGCGAATTTGAAGCATGTAACTGTTGTTGACTTCTTTCTTCATCCCGACAAACAACAAAGTCTCGAATCCGAATACCCAACTAGTCAGAGGTCCCGAACATGTTTGTAAATTAACATATGTCTTTTGTCCTCTTTAAGTACCTCATAACCTTCGGGCAAAGAACCCAATGATCGTATGTCCCGATTTGACCCGATATCCCCAGATAAGTCCCGCAAAAAGGCAATATCCGGCCTAGTGCATACTTGAGCATACATAATACTCCCAAGTGCACTAGCATAAGGTACATTCTTCATTGGGCTTTCAATACTCGAATGAGACATTGTGACGACTCAACTTATCACCTCATGCATGTGAGCAATTCCTGCTTACATTGTTGCATGTTGGACCTTTCTAAAATACGATCAACATATGCCCTCCGATGAACCCAATAGTCCACATGGAGAACGATTCCTCAGAATCTCAATGCCCAGGACAAAAGACGCCACCAAGGTCCTTCATATCAAAAGTTCTTGACAACATCCGCTTTGTCTCCCATGTAGTAAACTGTCACCGCCAGCGTGATATCATCCACATGTAGAGATAAGGAAAATGAATTCTCCCACCGACTCAAGTATATACATTGATCTACTTTGTTCAACAAAACCGTGATGAAGCAACAACACTATGAAACTTCTTTAAGTACCATCGTTTGTAGAAGCTTTCTGTTTGGAGACCATAACAGTCTTTTCGCCTACATACAAGCGTACCTGAATCATTTGCCACAAACCTTCTGCTGCATCATAGACTTCTTCATTGGGTCTCCATTGAGAAAGACGCTTTAACATCCATCCTGTGTAACCCATATCGAAATGAGCAACTACTGCCATGATCACTCCGAAAGAATTTTAGAAGAGACTCGGAGAAAAGGTTGCTTCCATAGGTCTACTCCTTCTTTCCTCGAGTGAAACCTTCAAGGCTCACCCGGCTTTAAACTTCAATCTTTCCTTAGGTCCTTTTAGTCTATACACCCATTTGCAATTAATGTTCTATGACTGTGCATCTAACAAGTTCCCAACTCCATTATGCCTCATAGATTGAATTTCATCTCTATTGCATCCAACCACAACTGATTGACAGCTCCGACGAGGACAAGAAACAAATTCTCATAAGTTATCGATCGCCATCGAACCGATATCGTAGTCTTGCTCTCCCATATAGACTAAATAGTCCAAGGGTATAATCGATCGCCTCCCTGAGCGGATCTCCTTACCGGGAGTAGCAATAGTCACATATCTGTACTCGAGCCTTCGATGAACTTCATCAGAGCCGTCTAGACAACAAGATCCCAGCTTCAACAGTTCAATATGGTGTGTGGGATTTTCCACAATTATCTCAGATGGGGAGAGATAAAGATACCATAATACCCAATCGTACTATTATCCCTCTATATAGTCCGTGAGCGTGCCTACTTTCTTCACCACATCAAACTCCAAAAAACTTCGTCAGTTCTGCGGATTCCACACCTCGCGCTTCCATCGATTATGAACCGATATCCTTCGAATGTTCCGTAAGATACAAAGTAAAGACCGAGTGGTTCGAGTCCAACTTACTTTAATGTCGATTATACAACTTCACTTCAGACATCCTCAAACCTAAGATGGTTTAAGCTAGCTTACTACAAATTCATAACTCAAAGGAGTCAATGGAATTCAGAGTACACCGATCTGCACGTACAAAGTCAAGTTTTCAAAGCTTCACCCCACAAAACCGTAAATTTTGTCCTACTAATCATACTCCTTACCATTTCCATAAGAGCTTATCATACTTTCTACATACACCATTTGGGTGGTTTCGTGACTCTCGACATAAGAACTCGCGCTAATTATCCCGCATCCTCTGGGCATTCGCGAATGGCCTTGTCGCCCCAAGACGCCACGCCACATAATACTCTCCACCTACCAGATCTAACAACTCGATGACCATTCTCGATATGGTTATTGCGGGGGTCTCGAATCGGCCAATGTGGTCGAATCGTCGGTCGATCTCGGCCGATGACGCCAAAGATGACGTCATCGTCGTCGGTATGACGCCATCATGACGCCATCCGGATCGGGTCACCCGGGCCGCTCGTCGACCCGAGCCCGGGGACGATCCCGCACGCAAAACCGCCTAAGCAGATGACGCGCCGCCGACAGACGCCATCAGCGACGCCACGAACGGTTACCGACAGACGCCGCCACGGTTGAATGGCTATGCGGAACCGCCACGCGACCGTCAGCTTTCCTCGCATGGCGCTGCGGTGGCGTTAAGTGGCGCTGGCCCCGCTCCTCCGCGACGTGTCACCCATCATTTTTCTTCAAGTCGGATTTGCAGTAGATTCCAAATATGCAATAATATTCAACTTTCATCTGATAAAATGAAATCGGACAAAAACTCTCTGAAACAACAAAAACGTTTTTTATTTTTATGTTCTGATTCTAATCTATGTCAGGCTCTGATACCAAATGTCGGCCATGAAATTGCCATGCCTTGAATCACCATATTTAGAAATAAAACACAACAAGCAGCATACCGTTTGAATCCATCGTGTTTCGATGTGGAATCGCGACGATTCACTTGTATACGATCTCACAATCTTCTCCTTATCCCCTTCGTGAATACACCGGGGCCTAATGAGATTGCCACTACAATGCAAGAGGAAGGAATTCTCTTCTCGCTCACGTGTCGCACAAAATGGTATATAAGGGTTAGCGAGGACTCGAGCGCCATTTACGAGTTTCGACCACGGCCCTCTCATCACGGGCCGGGCCGTACTCGGCCCACACCAGCCAGTCCCATATTAGACTGATTAAGAACCCATATATCGTACCTTTTATTAGACCAACCTAATTTAGTTGATCTCAATTAATAAAGCCCACATTAGGAAATTCTTACAATTAATCCATTTTCCCATGTCGTCCCTAAGAGACTTCGTCCCGCAAATTCCGAAGTGTTGATTCGAAGCCCACTGCTTTCCCATCCTATCCATTTCAATCTTGGCCTCCATGAACCCTGCATAGCTAAGCCCTGGTTGGAGAAAGCTACGAAAGCCTCCCGAGAGTAGGCATAGGCCATATTTATCTTTGATTCCAAACTAGCTTCAATTCCATTAAAGGTCTCATCGTTCCGCCATCTAGGAGCCGCAGACGTATTGCAAAATTTTCATTCCAAGGTTTATCGTTTCTAGTTGCTAGATTAAGGTTCCAGCTCATCCATTCTCTAAAAGAGAGGTGCACCCAT